>CM053784.1:480780818-481070818 GCA_028749045.1 Cupressus sempervirens | reverse complement strand
ATTTGTGTGAAAGATTTTGAGGTAAGTCACTTAGTACAGGTTGAGTGAGTTTTATTATTTTATTATTTGGTCAAGTGATTTTTATTGTTTTATATGTGTGTGTGTGTGTATGTATACACATACATATACATAAAAAGAAGCTTCTCTATTCATCTATTGAGCGAAATATAAAGAGATGTTGAAGTTAGATGTTGAAGGTGATTAGATTTATTATAGATTTGACCATGAATGTCTTTTCTATTTCAGAACATAATTATTAGTAATCTCTGCTCTTTATATTTGAAGTTACTGAACACTGAAGGGCAAGGCATTTATTGATTTTGATACCTTTCTTGGTTGTTCAATTGGGTATAAGTATTGTTTCAAAAGACTCAAAGTCAAAAAACATGTCATAGGAGGACATGTCTCATGTCCACTTGATGCAGAGTGCACAACTAGAAAGGTGTAAATGGGCTTTCCCACTCTAACACCAAACCAACAAGTTACCAAATTACCAACCTTCTCACAAGGTCATAACCAGTTCAAATCCTCCAAATTTTGAAGAAAACAAGATTACTAACTTCTTCAAGCACCCATGGTCTAAGGATCAAATTCATCCAAATTATGGCTTCAGGACCTAATCCCCACAACTAGACCAACATGAGGAAAATGCAAAAATGGTTTTCTCCAATGGTTCCAAGGCATGAAATGGACTTAAGGAATCTACCTAACATAAAATACATCGCTAGTTTAGTCCCCACACTTTCACAATGTTTCAAACCCAAATTTACCTAGTAGCTCTATTAGGCCTCCTTAAAAGGTTTTTGTTGTCTAACTTCCAAAAGTCCCAAAAAAAACTTAAAACAAATTACGATTCCAAATGTCCTTTTCAAAGTTATATCCAATCCCAAAGCATTAGGACTCAGTTCCACTCAAGCACTCCCTTTCCTTCACTAAGCAATGCAATCCTAATTGGCCTAATTAGGATTGGTTTACAAAGAAACTATATATGGGGTCATGGAAACACACCAAAAACTTAGGAATGTATATTTACCTTCCTCCAACTTCCTTCCAAACACTCAGCTCTCCAACAGGTCTCTTTCTCCTATTATACTCCAAACAACAATCTCATAAGGTCAAATCCTCATAGGCACTTGACCTAGGGTTGGTTAGGAAAAATAGCAAAACACATTGCCCAGTCTTAAAACCCTAGAACCATTGAGAGGACCCATCTAATTGTCATTCCCCAAGAGGCCATTAAAAACCAACCATGGGAGTCACAACTATGGGCTCATCTTTGAAGCTTGCACAAAATTGTTGTCTAATAAACCCTCCTATACAAAAAATAGAATAACTTGAACAAAACTCCACAAAAAATGATGAAACCAAAAGAAATGGAAAGGTAAGACAAAAGTATTCTTCAAACAATCATCTAATCATGCCTTCCAATCTGTATAGTATAGACAAAGTACAAGAGACCAGTAAAGTTACTTCAAAACTAAAAAATCTCTAATCTACCCTTTGTGACCTCACAGATGAGGTATATATCCTTCCTACATCCATCCAAACCAAAATCCACTATTCTTTTAATAGTTACAACTCATTTTTAACTAAGTTGCATTTTTGAGGAACTTTTACGTTTTTTCAAATTAGCAATTTTGCACAGAAAGTGCAACTTTTGCAATTTTCATAATTTTTCAATTCTAGGACTTGGAAAAGGTTCCAACTTATTCAAAAACAAATAAAAACACCTAATCCTATGTTGCCTTAACCAAAAAATCAAAAGACTCAATTTTGCCCAACTAGCAACTTTGGCTTATAACTTGCCCAAAGTGACCTAGGCATACATGAAGGTGTCTTTTCATTACAACCATGGATTTTTCATCCGAGACTTATTTATCCTAGCCTGATTAGGTGAGAAACCAAAACATTAAACCAAAGTCCATAATAGTGCCTTGGTTCTCTACACCACCACTCATGACATGACTATTGATAGAAATAAGTATTAACCTTATACTAATTAGTTTAGTTAATGCTTAACCAAACATGTTATATATTAAGTCATTGATCTGTATAAACATAAATGGGTCATTTTCTTGATCCTATTATGAGTTAATGTGAATGCATTTGATCATTACCTAGAGGATATTATGCACGAGATCTTTACTCAATCACCAAGAGATAATATAATTTATAAGTAGGGATTTATGCATACTTAGTTTGGTATAAATAGTTTCGATTGAATGCAAGGATAATTGCTTGTGTGAATTCAAGACATGAATGATTAATTTAATTTAGTACAAGTTCTATGCAAGTGTGTATGTATGCATGTAAAGCAATTCACATAGTGAACTAATATATGTGCATTCATGCACATATGCATACAATCATCATAATCAGTTATCCTTGAATCTGACCAAAGTTATTATATATCAACAAGAGATGCATGTTTAAAAGGAAAAAAAGAACATTTACATAGGTACCTCTTCTCCCCTTGAAGAAAATTGCATAGCAAGGGGACAAAGATCACAAGGGCACAACACGACAATGAAATGTAGCAATCACAAGAGAACGACAACAAAATCCTAGATCTCCACTAATCTCCACCGATGTTTAGAGCTCTCCACCCTCGTTCGAAACTCTCCACCCTCTTTCATGTGCAACTCTCCAAATCAATCAAAACAAATGGGGAATGATTAATGTCATATTTATTTAAAATTTATAATCCATAATCCACAATCCACAAGATATTTTTGTATATATACATACATACATACATAGACACACACATGTGTGTGTATATGCATATGTATATATATACATATGTATACATACATACATACATATACACATACATATATACATGCATACATACATACATACATGAAAAAACAATGCACTTTCTAAGAGTTTACAATTGTTCAACAAAATTAATGTTTTACAAGAAAATGCACCTGAAGAACTATTAGCTAAGAAGTAAGAACATGGTGTTGAAATAGTACAAAAAGCACTTGACATGAGAGGTCTGCAAGTGAGGGTGTTGACCAATCTTAAAAACTTGAGTGTTGAAATGAAAGCTATTGATGGTCAAACACCTATGCTAGAGTTACAACACAATGTTAAGTTGATTTTATATATGGTAAAGGAAAATAATCAAAATTTTGATAATCAAAATTTAAGACATGAGAGAGAAGGAGAAGGAGCAGCTTTAGAAAGAGGTTGTACAATACAAACAACAACTAGGCAACATAGAGGATATTATGGGAGCCATTGGATAGAATCCAAAAAAATGATGTGGTAGGTATTATGACATTGGAATCACTTGCAAGTGTCTTTGAGAATTTATAGTCCAAATATTGGGAAGACTAAAAGTTGTGCAATTTGTCATGTATTGCATATGTATTTTCTTATAAGAGTGTTTCAAGTATTGGCATAGTCTCCCTGTAATGATCCCAAGTATCAATTGCTTATAAGAGTGTTTCAAAGTTGGGAACCACTTCAACATCCTTTGCATGGTTTAGAGGTAATGTCATTATGGTAGAGGATTTTGCAAGGGAATGATCCTCATGATTGTGGCATTTACATAGAACCAGAACTTCCTTCTTCAACTCCTTGCACTCAACTCTTCATTGAAGTTATTCTTCTAGCAGTCAGGATAGATGCTACAAATTCTTGGGAGCCAAGGGACCCTAAACCTATGCTACTTTTTCTAGAGACATGAGATAAGTTACTACTAGCTTTAGTACTTCATAACATTTTGGATCATATAGTAATGCCCAAATTAACAACAGTAGTAGATACTTGGGATCCTCGCAGGGAGAGCGTGCCAGTACATGCATGGTTACATCCTTGGCTTCCATTGTTGGGTCAACATATGGAGCCTTTATATCCAACCATTTGTTATAAATTAGGGAATGTGCTTCATGCCTGGCATGTAAGTGATGCATCTGCATATGCAATTTTATCACCTTGGAAAACTGTATTTGATCCTGCTAGCTGGGAACAACTGATTGTTTATTTTATTGTAACTAATATGATGATTATTCTACAAGAATTTGTAATCAACCCAACTAATCAGAAACTAGACCCCATTTAACTAGATTATGGCTAGTTTCTTTCTAAAATATTTGCTATGATATGTTTTTGTAAAATTACTTGTGAACTCTGCCCATTTTTCCTAGTTTGCATTATTTTTGTACAAGATCTTGAGTTAAGTCACTTAGCACAGGTTGAGTGAGTTTTATTGTTATTATTTGGATTTTGGAATATGTTTGGAGCTAGATCAATATTTTTATTGTGTTGAGATGTAATAAGCACCTTAAAAAAGATCTCTAAGATATACATGTTTAGAAGGAAATACAAAGAGATACCTATTTAGAAGGAAAAGAAAAAAAATATTTACAAAGCTCACAAAGAAAATTGTAGAGCAAGGGCACAACAACAAAATCATAGAGCAAGGGCATGATAACAAAATCATAGAGCGAGGGCATGACAAGACAACAAAATCATAGAGAAAGGGCACATAGATCACAAGGGAATGACACAACAACGAAATCACAAAGCAAAGGCATGTCAACAAAATCATAAAGAAAGGTCACAGCAATGAAATGCTGAGATCACAAGGACATGACAATGAAATGAAAAGATCACAAGGGCATGACAACAAAATTGCAAAGCAAGGGCACAACAATGAAATACAAAGATCACAAGGGCACGACAATGTTCAGAGCTCTCCACCCTCTTTCATGCACAACTCTCCACAATCAAAACAAATGGGGAATGATTTATGTCATTTTTTTTTAAATACTCAAGAAGGCATTGCAATTACAACACCAACATGTATATTGCAACGGCATCAGGGACAATTGAAAAAGAAAACCATGAAAATCATCAAAAATTACACCATCATTGCAATTTGACCCCAAATTTTGTAGTGATTTGTAGCTTTTTGTTTGACTTTGGATAGAGTAGTTAAGTGCATCCATGGGCACCTTCCTCCACTATCTCTAGTTGAGAAACTTGAGCAATCAAGGCATATATTTATTTCAAGTGTCAGAATTTCTTTGCTTGTTGATTTCCCTTGCCCAAAGCATCTAGAGAAGCTTATTTCGAGTGATAATCGCATACCTGGGGATTAGAGTTTCTAGTGTATTTATTGATGCTTCCATCAAATTTATTTATTTTACTTTGATTTTTATTTATTTTTATCAATAAGAGGCCGAACCCAAGCTTAGTTATTTTTATTATGTGTAGTAATTATTTATTATTTATTAAGCTCAAGTAGATTTGAACCCAAGACCTCCCAGACAAGAGGCTCACAATTTACCATTGTATTGTAGGCTCTTTCTTGTAAAGGAAAATGTTATTATAGAAATATTTCTTTTCACAATCGATAACCAATTGATTAGACGAGTATAGTCAAATGTTGAAATCAACAAGTAGAGGGGAATGAGTTGTCGACTATCTAAAGGAAGATCATAGTGACAAGATTGATATATAAACATTCCTCTTCGTATATTGGCAAAAACTTTATTTATATTCCATAGATACTCTGCCTTTAAGAGTCTTTTATAGAGAAGATTTATATCTATTATATTGATCTCAACAAGCACCCACATAGCAATAAACATAGCAAGTATACCACTAAGTAACTGGTACCACTCTATATTATTGACAAACTCTTTCCCCAATATTCGGTACACTACCCATTGTATCAGATAATAAGTGCTAAAAAGCACTATAGAAAGATGGGCACTAGAGACATGCTCATCAAATGCCACCTGGGGAACCAAACCTTGTAGCTTTATTATAGTATTCATACTTCTTATGTTGCTTGGTCAACAATAGGTTCCTCATATTAATTCTAAACACAATTCATTTATATAATTAATCCTAGGAATTCAAATAATCGAATCTATTCAATTTCTCAAATAATTGAGCCTCTTTGTTTAACACTCCCCCATAACATTTCATGTCTTTTCTCTTCCACTAATCCAAGTTTAATAATCAAAATTTGATTTATAGTCTTATTTAAATTATAATTTTTTTTTTTTAAAAGTAGGTTTTGACAATAATCTCATTAGGTAGTTACAATAATATATTTCTAGGGATTATTATATTATACTTTTCTGGATCAAGTTATATTTTAGTTATCTTTATTCACTTCAAAAATTTTGACAATGGTCTTGGCCAAGAGGAATCTATTTTGCAGATTTAATTATCACTCAAAAATAACAATATAAAGGATCTGCAAGGGGGAAATGAAAGATTAATTCCTCTTATCTCAAATAGTCAAGGGTTCTTTTAAAACAAAATAGTAATGTTGTAAATATTAAAAAGTGTGAATGTAATTTTGATAATGTACAGAAGGATTCATCCTTTATAGCAGGATAGGAAATTGGAGAATGCCCCTATAAACCATGTAATTTATAGGACCTTGATTTCGGTCTAGACTAGAGGTTTTCTTTCTCCATTCTTTTCTACCAATGCCCATTTGAATAGAGACAATGTAATTTCTTTATTTTGTTTAATAAAATATTTTATAGGGCCTCGACCTTTTACCAATAAAATCAAAATTAGAACAATAAAATAGTTATTAAGAAAAGACTTAAACAAAACCCCTTTAAGTAAATAAAGTAAAAATAAAATAACATTTAAAGAAATAAACTAAAATTATTATTCTTTTATTTAAAAAAAGAACATACCATTTCAATAGTTGAAGTAATAAAAAGAACATATCATTTAAATAGTTGAAGTTTTGTGATGAAAATGTTGTTGATTAAGTAAAACAAGTTTTAAAGGGGTGCCTAAAACCCACCAATTGACAACAAGAGGCAAAAAAAGTTTAGAGCTAGCTACATAAAAATAGATAGCAACAAGCCATTACAGGCCACCATTACCAAACAAAAGAAAAAATAGCCACAAAGAGGAACAGGCAATCAAAAACAACCAAAAGCCAAGGGCAAGATAAAAAACTAGGAACATTGATCAGGGCACAATTTCATTGATCTTCTCTATAGCCTTGAGCTCCAGCTCTCCCCTAGTCTCTGCTGTAACAATCATCAAATGAATTTCAATATGAGAATCCTCCTTTTCCCTTTTCCTCTTCTTTGATCTCCTTATATTGCTCTAGTTCTCAACCAAAAGGTTGTCCTCTTCTTCTATGACCCTGATATCCTCAATGTCCTTATCTTCTTTCTCCCTAGTGCTTTCCTCCATCATCGAGTGCAACTATTTAATATTATCATTTAATACTTTGATTATATTGAGGCTATAGTTAGCAAATCTATGGAGAGAGCTCTCCATCCTTTCCATTCCCTTTTCCATCTCAATTACCCTCTCATCTAACTTGCTAATTCTGACGGTCCCATCCTCTCCTTCCTTCCTTTCTTGCCCCTACATCCTGATCTTTATCTCTTCTATTTCATGGAAAATTCACTTAATAGACTAGAAATTGTCCACCATACTATTGCAAGCATTATTTGGGAGGTTTATCCCCACCTCCCTAGCATTATCGCTTATAATCACCAAAGTTGGGTCGATAAGTTCCTCCAAATGAATTTTTCCATCACTTCCTTCCAAGACCTTTGGCTAAATATGTTCTCTCACCAGGCCCATTTTCTCAATCCTTGATTCAAAGTTCCTCCAAGTGGTTTTCCTACCCTTAGCACAAAGAGTACAAGTGTTTTTTTCTGAACCATAATCCTCTCTACTCTCCTCCTGATCTACGGAATGGATCTCCTTACCCTTACCATATGCCTTCTCAACTTCCTTGTCTCCTCCCCTCCTCCTTTTGGTTGGGCTTTCATCCTTTCTAACCTATACCTTACTAGTTCCCACCTCTTTCACATCATCCTCTTCATCTATTACCATCCCCTCTTCCTCTTCATTGTAAACCTTCGCAAAATTGACCTCAAGCTTAGTATTTCTACCCTTCGGGCCTTTCCCAGTCTTTTTCTTATTTTTCCTACCCATGTCCTTCATCATCTTGGCCACCTCCTCTTCATCGTCTGAATGTAGCCCTGCATTATCCTCAGTGTCAAAAGGAAGGGAAGAGCTTTCTATTTCCTCTGAGGATTTAGCTTTATGGGCTATATCTCTACCATGGATTTGAGCCTTAAAGTGCTCATAAATAAGTAACAACATACCCTCATGGAAGGTTGGGTTAGCATGCACTTTCTTCTTGAAACCCATGATATTCTTGTTAGCTAAGAAAAAAAGGTAGTAGGGGATGGAGATTTTTATTCCATACCTTAAGTGGTTTAGGATGACAAAATGGTGGGTTCGGATTTTGTCATACCTAGTGTCAAGCGTGATGTAAGAGATAATCACCCTTAGAACAAACCTCCATAATTTCTTTATTGATGTAGTTTCATAGTATGCACCAGTCTTCACTAATTCTTTCATCTCCTTGACATCATTAACAAAGTTTTTAACAACATTGACAGAAACTTTCTTATCCCTAAAGAATCTATTGCCCTAGTTAGGAGAATCAATGACCTATGCAATAACACCCTCATTGACCTGGAAATCAATATCGTCGATCTTCACCTTCCCATCTTTCCATGAATTAACCATAAGATCAGTGATCTTAGGACTCCAGCCATGTAGTTTCTCCATAAAACTTGAGATGTCACCATTCCTTAGCTTCTCCCAGACCTTCGACCTCTTCTTCCACTTCTCCACTTCACCCTCTGGCTCTCTTCGATGCCTTTCGCCCACCATGTTGATGAAGAGATTTAAACACCTTCTTTGTGTTTTCCAAATGCAAAGAGTCAAATTATGAATTTTCTCACCAAAACAATACTTACCTTTTTCCTCAGAAAAGCAATTATGAAAAAAGTTACCAATCACCCAAAAAAACATGCCACAATGCCCCTAATTATGATTATTCTTTTTTCGACCTTGCCAAGTTTTCATAACTTTAAATGTATGATTGACAACATTAACTTTCATTATTACCCTTTATGGGTCTCGTCCTCCCCTAGATTCTCTTAATCTCTATTAAAATTTTAGTGGCCACCATAATCCCCTCACCACTTATCTACATATGTGACATGTCCCTTCTTACTGCCTCATTGGTCATCCAATCAGCTACTGCATCAGCCTCATGGTATACATGTGGCACATGGACCCTCTCAAAGTTAAGTTATATTTGTTCGGTTTCTTCCAACATATTCTTAATGCTCCAAAATGAGAGATGTTCACCCCTAAGGCATTTAATGATGTTATTTGAATCCCCCTCAAGCCAGAGACTTTTGACACCTATCTCTGTAGCCAACTTCATTGTTTGAAGGGTAGCACAAGCCTCAACAAAGTGATTTGTTTGGTGTCCTAGAGGGAAAGTAACTGCCACTATACCACAACCATGGCTATTTCTTATCAGCCCTCCACTACCTGCAGCTCTTGGGTTACCTTTTTCCACACCATCAAAGTTTAATACTCTAGAACAAGGGATGTTCACCCTTGAGGCAATTAATGATGTTATTTAAATCCCCCTCAATCCAGAGACTTTTGACACCTATCTCTTTAGCCAGCTTCATTGTTTGAAGGGTAGCACAAGCCTCAACAAAGTGATTTGTTTAGTGTCCTAAAGGGAAAGTAACTACCACTATACCACAACCATGGTTATTTCTAATCACCCCTCCACTACCCACAACTCTCGAGTTACCTTTTGCTACACCATCAAAGTTAGCTTTGTGCCATCCTTCCGGGGGTATGGACCAGTGACATTCCTTCCTTCCTTTTTGAGTGTCATTGTTGTTACTAGTATCTCCAGAAAATGGGTTAGAACCTTTGGTTAACATATAATTTTCCAAGTGGACATTTTGAATTTTAGTAGACATAATTTTGGCAGGAAGGTAGGCATCCCTAAAGATACAATTATTTCATTCCTTCCATATTCCCCAAAAGCCCATTTGCTTATGACTTGGAGCCCAAAACCCTTCCAAGAGTTATCCCACTACCTAAAGAATTTGATGGTCGAGATAAGGGCACACCAGTTCATCCCAAAAGCTTGATTGAAAATAGACCGCACCTCTCTAATGAAGGAGCAGTGGATAAATAGGTGATCCATTGACTCAACCTGGTTTTTGTATAAGACACATCTATTTGGAATATGAAGGCCCCTTTTTCTTAGATTGTCATTAGTAAGAATCATGTTCTGGAGTAAAAGCCAGTAGAAAATGTTGATTTTTGGGATAAGGCCAGGGAATCAGGCCTTAGCCTAGTCCGGACTGGAATCCTGCCTCATAAGAGCTTGTTACCCCAAAGCCATTGAATAGATGCCACTAGAACTATTCTCCCAAACCAAATGGTCCTAATCATCATTCAAAACCATAGAGTAGAGAATCATCATCAATGATTTGAGGTCTTTGGATAGTAAATAAAGGTCTCTCCACTTCTAGCCAAGTCTATAGTCACTAACAAATATTCCATACCTCTAAATATAAATATAAGCCCATCTTTCATAATCAGGAAAATTGTGAAGAGGCCCCTAGATCAGCCAATTATTCTCCCAAAATAGGGTGTCCTTTCCATTTCCAACACTCCATTTCACCTTGTTGTTAGCCATCTTGCTGGCTCTTAGTATGTTATTCCATATATTTGATCCATTGGCAATGGTATCTCCCTAGAACAAGTGTCTAATTGAAGGCCTACGAAGGTATTTGTCTTCCAAGATGTCTCCTAGTCCCCCTTACTAGAAAAGATTCTCCAAATCTATTTAGCTTGGAGAGATTTATTGAAAGGTCTTAGTTTTCTTATACCTAACCCCCCATTATGCTTGGAGAGGCACACATTGTCCCACGTCACGACGGGAAATCTCTTGTTGTCTTCCGATCTAGACCAAAGAAAATTTCTCTAGATTTTCTCCAATTGGTCAGCATATTTGCAGGAATCCCAATAAGACTCAGTGCATAAGTTAGGAGATTCTGAAGAGTGGATTTGACCAACTGAATCTTGTCATCTTGGCTACGGATGATTCCTTTCGAAACAACCAATTTCTTATTGAATCTATCAATAAGGCTATTCTAGAAAGATGCAGGGAGATAGATAGATGGGAGGTTGCCCAAATCACAACCCAAAATAGCAACAATCTTCCTCTGTCTCTCAATCAGAGTGTTAATGAAGAAAATAGAGCTCTTGTTCTAGTTGATTAGCTACCCTGAGCCCCTTGAGTAAGAGCTCAAGATCTTTTTCACCACCTTGGCTTCACCAATCAAGGCTTACCCTCCCATAATAGTGTCATCTACAAATTGTTGATGAGAGAAAACTAGGGGACTAGAAGAAGGTTTGATACCATACAGAGCACTGGAAATTTTGTTGGTAGGAATCATATTTCCTAGACATTTGGCCAAAATAATGAAAAGAATGAGCGAGATCAAATCTCCTTGCCTGAGCCCTCTAGAAGGTTTGAAGAACACAAAGGGGGAGCCATTAACCAAAATAGCCAAAGAGGTAGTAGAAACCAATTGGTTAATAAGTTCAATGACCCTTGAGTTAAAACCAAAGGTTCTTATAACCTTGAAAAGAAATGACTAGTCCACACAATCATAAGCCATAGACATGTCAAACTTGAGGAGGAATCCTTCTCTCTTACTTCTTCCAAAGAGTGGATAACTTCGTGGACAATCATGATTGAGTCTAGGATTTGTCTCCTCGGGACAAAGCCAGATTGTTGAGGAGCTATAATAGTTGGGAGAACCTTGATAATCCTTGAAGCTAGAACTTTAGAAATAATCTTATAGAATGAGTTGCAAAGGTTGATAGGTCTAAATTGGTCCAAAGAATCTACCCCTACCACTTTTGGAATAAGCACAAGGAAAGTAGCATTTACCTCCTTGAGAAAACTCTTGGCTCCATAAAACTCTTGGACCGCTTTGATGACATCCTGATGGACCACTTCTCATAACATTTGAAAGAAGGAAGTAGGGAAACCATCCAGGCCCGAAGACTTATCGGTTGCAAGGGACAAGACAACCTGCTCCACTTCTAGAGGGGAAGGAATTGCCTCAATCATGACATTCTCCTTAGGTTGGATCAAAGCCAGGATATTCAAAATAATATCCAATTGATCATCATCCTCAAGATTAAGATCTCTCAAAAGAATATTAGAGAAGAAAGATATGGCCTCAGCAACTATATCATTTATGTTTTATCTAAAATGATTATTAGTTTAAATATATTGAATAATATTTCATTCTTTACAATTTCATTCATTAAATTATATACTAAACATTTTAATTTAAAAATAATAATAATATAAATAAGCAAACAATGAAATTAATGCAATTCTCTAATGATATTTTTGGAAACATTTTAGATAGATTTTTCTAAAACTAGATAAACTAATTTTATTTTATAATATGTTTATTTCATATGTTTGAAAGTTATATTAAAATTTGGATACCTTTATTTTATTTTATAATAAATTTTCCAAAAAAGAGAGTTTTCCCATTTTACAACATTTATATCGTATATAGATTATTGTGGAGCAAACAAAAAGATTTTTGGCAACTGGACTCCTGGCTAGGCAAGGCAGGGATTGATATGGTCAATTCGTCAACGATTTGTTTACTATGACTAGATCAAGACAGAGTAGCAAGGAGATTGGTTTTGATTCATTCCATTCTAAACAAAAATTTCTCATGTGGTAGGATTCGTGAATTTTTCCTGCAAACTCTACCCTTATTTCTCATCAGCGACACAATTTGTGCAGAATCTTGAGTCTGCAGATTGGGTTTTTACAAATACTATGATCACCCATTGTGGAGGACTATGGAAAAATCCATGTACATTGAAGGGCATAAAGATTGTGAAGGTAATTGCCATGTCAGAGCGTGAATAGTTCTAACACTATCGGTTAAGATTGAGCGGCAGAATTGGCCTTTCTTCATTCAAAACATGCCAGTACCTTTGGTTCAAGTCCTCAAATCTTAGTGAGGGATGAAAATTTCACATGCAAGTTGCATTTTAAAAATCAAAGAAACTTTTGATTAGCCACTAGAGGTCCAAAATTTGTATAGCCTTTGTCGTATTTATGGCTTGTACACCCGTTGATTAGAGCATATTCATTGACATTTTCTATGATTTAGATTTGAATTTGAATAACATTTTTTATGGTTTGGATTCAAATTTGAATAGAGACCTTCCATGTCTTCGACATTATAGTTATTTTTCCATTCAAAATAAGAGGGTCTTTCTTATTAGGAACTGCTCTAAAAAGTGGCAAGAATTATAGAAGTAGCGAATGGAGTGAATAAATCAGTATTTCCTAAATTCGTGAATCATTCCTTTTCCAAACAACACTGATATCAATAATCGGTGGTAAATAAATTTTGCCCTAATAAGGGTTTGGCTTTTTCCTAGTCAACATATAAGCAACAAGGAGATAGGCTATGTAGTGCCTACCCCTAGTTTACATTTTGTTATTATTTCCGAACTCTTTTGGGCTAGTTTATGCTTGATGATTAGTAGCATTATCTTTAGATTATCAAATATTGTTTCATATTCAGTTGATTTTATGATAAGACTACTTGGTACTATTTACTTCATTTATGCATGATGATTATTACAATGATTTTAGTTATTGATGATGATTAGTTAGATAGATTATCATATGTGTTTTATTATGGATACTTAGCCCATACTACATGTGAATGGTGTGCGTGTATATTTTCTTTATATATGACATTTCTGATGTGGTTAAGGAAGGGAGTCATAGTCACCTGCTAGTTGAGATCTACACGATGCACCACTTCCTACAATTGCTTGTTTAGCTTAGTATATATGTGTTTGTACATGCATGGATTTTATGCAAATTGCAGGTACTGGGTATCGACTTCCCTGAATTGCCAAGATGAGCATACCCTATTGCATTATCTCAATGGTAAGAGAGGGGAGATAAATTCTCAAGTACAAATCCTAACCTTTAAACCCATTTGTCCTAGAAAATTAGGACAAGTATCTAAGTTGATTAACTCTCGAATGCGTCGTATGATGTAAATTCATGATTATAACCCTTTAGTTTGATCTTGTATGTGTTTTTCTATGATGGGTTTTCGTATTCCGTCCTATAGGTCTTTGGTGATTTTTCCATTAATTAAGTCTAATTAAAAGATTAAATTAATGATTTAATTTAATAAAAAATTATTATGATATTTTTAATATTTAATTAATTGGGAAATTAACTAAATAAAAAGAATTCAATTTAAAGATAAAATTATAAGTTTAATTTTAGAGTGTAATAATATTTATTTAATTTAATAATAATATATTTAGGAGATCATTTTTAAACAAATGCTAAATATTATTATTACTTAATAAATATTTTATGAATTTACGTTTTGAAAATAAATTAAAGCACGGAAAAGATATTAATTTATTAAGAAGTTTTAAGATTGCATAAAGTATGCATGAGATTAAAATATAATAAATTAATTATAAAGATAAAGCAAGTAAATTTAATAAAGATATTTTAATTGCATAAAGCGTGCATGAAAACATAAAAGAAAAGTTAATAAGGAGTTAAAGAGTGGTGAGCAAGGAGTCCTCTCGGGTGATCGCACAATTAGTGCCCCGAATTTAGGAGAGAACTCCTTATCAACATTTGAGGGTTCATTTTTCAGAGGACCAAAGTTTTGGGAAGGACCGCAGATTTTTGGAGAAGGAATTTTCAGAGAGAAGGTTTTGAGAGAAGAAATTTCTCTCATAAATCTTTTAGGTGTTTGCAATTTAGCATCAGAATCTAAGTAGATTCATGTGTTTTAATTCGCATAGTAAATTACGTTCTTTAATATTCTTGTCTTCTTCATGATTGTGAATTGTTTATCTGATTTTGTTTATGACGAATCTTTTTATATTTCATGAGCATACCCTATTGCATTATCTCAATGGTAAGAGAGGGGAGATAAATTCTCAAGTACAAATCCTAACCTTTAAACCCATTTGTCCTAGAAAATTAGGACAAGTATCTAAGTTGATTACCTCCCGAATGCGTCGAATGACTTAAATTCATGATTATAACCCTTTAGTTTGATCTTGTATGTGTTTTTCTATGATGGGTTTTCATATTCCGTCTTATAGGTCTTTGGTGATTTTTCTATTAATTAAGTCTAATTAAAAGATTAAATTAATGATTTAATTTAATGAAAAATTATTATGATATTTTTAATATTTAATTATATTTAATTAATTGGGAAATTAATTAAATAAAAAGAATTCAATTTAAATATAAAATTATAAGTTTAATTTTAGAGCGTAATAATATTTATTTAATTTAATAATAATATATTTAGGAGATCATTTTTAAACAAATGCTAAATATTATTATTACTTAAGTTAATAAATATTTTATTAATTTACATTTTGAAAATAAATTAAAGCACGAAAAAGATATTAATTTATTAAGAAGTTTTAAGATTGCATAAAGTATGCATGAGATTAAAATATAATAAATTAATTATAAAGATAAAGCAAGTAAATTTAATAAAGTTATTTTAATTGCATAAAGCGTACATGAAAACATAAAAGAAAAGTTAATAAGGAGTTAAAGAGTGGTGAGCAAGGAGTCCTCTCGGGTGATTGCACAATTAGTGCCCCGAATTTAGGAGAGAACTCCTTATCAACATTTAAGGGTTCATTTTTCAGAGGGCCGAAGTTTTGGGAAGGACCACAAATTTTTGGAGAAGGAATTTTCGGAGAGAAGGTTTTGAGAGAAGAAATTTCTCTCACAATTCTTTTGGGTGTTTGCAATTTAGCATCAAAATCTAGGTAGATTCTTGTGTTTTAATTCGCATAGTAAATTACGTTCTTTAATATTTGTCTTCTTCGTGACTGTGAATTGTTTATCTGATTTTGTTTATGACGAATCTTTTTATATTTCTTTTTGAAATTACTGGTATGCATGTTGATTTCATCTGTATACAAGGAGATTAAGAGATCAGTAGAATCCTCTTTTAGCAGTTTTTAAAATTATAAATTAAGCCTAGAAGGGTTTTGATAAGGAATGGAAATTTTAAATCAAAATTTTTTTTAGTTCATCGTGAGTCCTCTATTAGAGTATTGATAACATTATGTATTAAAAAAATAAAAATAAACAAAGTATACAGAATTATTATATGAGGGGAGCATTTTTGTAAAAGTTATAAATTTTATTATGTATAAAATTTAAATGGGAAAGTATTTGTTTTGTAATTATTATAAAAAAAACCCAAATTTTTTATATTAAAAAAAATTATAGAGGGGGGTTTACCCCACCTTCTACCTTACTAGTCGCCGACCATTAAAACTTGCGTACGCAGGTGGTACTGCAGCCTGCAACAGCAATAACACCTATGGCTGCAAGTGTTAAAGGTTGGCGGGCCTTTTTAATATAAAAGCCTATTCATTTACAATTGTGGTTTGATTTTAATTAAAGTTTTTTTAAAATTTAATTTAATTTAAATTGTTATTTATTAATAATTTTAAATATTATTTATTAATAAAATGTATTAATAATATTTTATTAATATTATTAAATTAATTAATAATTAATGAATATTAATTATTAAAGAATTGTATTAATAAGTTTTTAATTAATATATATTAATATTAATATTAATATAGTTTTAGTTAAAATGTATTAATTAATTTAATTAAATGTAGATTTTAATTAAAGTTCAATTAATAATACTCATTATAGAGTTGTAAATTTATTTTTTTATTATTATTAATATTGGTTTCAATAAAGTTGTAATCATTTTAATTTTTTAAAAAATTATTATTATTTTAATAATTTAAATAAATATTTACTCTTAAATCATTTTAGAATAAATGATTTATAATCGAATAGGGGAAATCGTGCATTTTATTCCAAATATAAGAATTGGGTTATATAGTTAAGGGTTAAAATGCAAAACTTGTATACTCGAAAACTTCTACTGAAACAAAAATTAAAACCTTACTGTAAACTAAAACTATGTGTTTTCAAAATCAAACCAAACTATGAAACCTACAATGTTGTTTGTATGTTGATTTTGCTTTGGGTTTGGGTTGACTATAGTGTTGACCAATTTTAGGACATCTGCTAGAGGCTTGGGAGTTCTGTGATTGTGGTATTATGCTGAAGTGATCTGATCTTTCAAACTCAACCATGGTAATGTGCTGGCATGTTCTTTGATGAGTTTGATTATATTGTTGGTTATTGCTTTCAATGTCCTTGTGGGATAATGAGATGGATTTTATGACATACTTGACTTAACCATTTATAAGTCTTCAATCAATATTTTTGGGATGCTTTCCAGTCACTTGTATAGGACTGAGGTGAAATATTATAATTATTTGATTTGTACTTTTATGAGCCTAGGGTAGGTAATTTGTATGTTAAGTTGGGAAGTGGCTTGCAATGGAGGCTGAGGCCCAAAGTGGCTACGAGGGTAACCCATTGTAAGTAGCTTAATAAGTGATAACATTTCATTAAATGGGATTTAAAATGAGTTAACAAGATATTGGCACCACAGAAAGTCACTAAGGGGCTAAAGGATTAAAAGACTAGTCGAGTAACCTTAGAGTTGACTTGTTAGTATGCCTTGTCCATATGAAAGGATACTAGTGCCACATAGAGTCACTAAGGGGTTGGAGGATTAAAAGACTAGTTGGGTATCCCTAGAGCTGGTTCGTGCAATGACACTTGCCCACTAGCAGTATAGACTTCCTACATGTCTTTGTTTGCCTTTGGGTCTAGATGTCGATTTATCTTGGAACCTTTGAGTAAGATTGCTTATAGGGTTTCCTAGACTTAGAGATTACTTTTGATATTTGGATTGATATCCTATTTGGGACTTGAGACTATCTCCTTAGCATGGTGGGAGTGGGCCTTTTTGGGTTACCACACGGTCAGGTGGTAGTGCTTTTTACTCTTACCATTGAGATCCATCTGTTGTTGTTGTGGCTAGAGTATCTTGTCTACTTTTCCTTTCATTCAATCTTTGAGTATTATGATGGATGGTTATATCTTTACGATGGATGATTTCACTTATTGTATTGTACTTTGTTTCATGGATCCGTAAGGGATGATGTAATCTATTTTTATAAATGTATATTATTTTAGCCTTTCATACCTGTGACATGTACAGTGGATGATTGAGCATTCCAAATTTCATTGCCAAGTGGCATTTGAAAGAAATGTATATTGTTTAAATGGACTTTGGACTTTTAATTATTCTTTCATGTGGATGTGTTATTTATTAGACTTAGTATTAATTAAAATTTAAATGTAACTCAACATCTTGGGATCCTTAAGGAATTTAATCTATTATGTTTGCTTTTGTATGATTGTATGATATTGATTTCACTACTTTATGATTGATGTGTATGTTATTCTTTCTTTAAAAAAAATGTTTAGCAAACTTAGTAAAACTTTTAGGTTAATTCTTTTGGATCCCTTAACGAAGTGTTATAGGTTGAAAGGAAAATAGGTGATCCCCTGTATTCCAATCAACAACAAATTTGAAGCTTTAAATAATGATCATTCAAAGTCAAACAAATTTAGTGACTTGGTTACAACATGAAGCCAAGAATAGAAAGATGATAAAGCTAAATAAAAATCCATGCAAAAATATCAATGGGTGGCAAGTTGTAATTTCAAACAGGAATTGAAAAAGGAATGCATCACTAAAAAAGAGGCCAATGATGGATGAAAATAAATATACTCAAAAATAGTCTACCCAAATTATCAAACCAGTAGAGGAAGAAAAGAAAATGGAAAATTTGGTTACTTTCCCAGCAAAAGCAGACAAAAATAGTAAGCTAGCAATATATAAACCTGCCAAAATTTCTAAAGCCAACTGTATTCTGCTAGCGCAGAAACAATAGCAAGTAGATTCAAAAAAAAATACTTAGGGTTTCTGAGAAAAATCAGAAAATCTATATACCACCCCATAAAAGGGAGAAGGGTATTTTAGATAATGCAAAGTTGCCAACACAAAAAGGCAATATGACAACTCCACCACCAGATAAGGTAAAGGAAACTAATTGCTATAATTGCTTTGATATATTAATCATCAGCGATAGGTATATAGAAGAAAAGTGGAAATAATGTTCAGAGCTAGGAGTATTTGTACACTAGAGTGGACTAGACAAGCATTTGTCAAAATTGACAAAGAAATTAGAGAAGATTTGCAAACAACAAGTAAGTATTAGTACTTCCTCAAATTCATCAATTTATCTTCATTGCAAAAATAAAGAGATTAGAAATAAAATAATTTCTATATCAAAATGCTATTATAAAGGGCATGTAGTTAAATTTTAAACTTGGATACCTAATTGGAATGATAAAAAAGAGCATATATTACCAACTTGGTATGAATGCAGTAATCTTCTAGTATAAATTAAATATTTGTATACATTATTCAGAATAGGTAAATCAATTGGTAAACTTATAGGTATAGACTCAGAGTACGACAAGACCAGTAATGTTAAATTTCTAATAAATGAGGAACCAAATCAAAAAATGATTAGGAGAAAAAAGATTATAACAAGTAGATCCATTTATGAGATTGAATTTAAGAAATGGGAAGGGGAAATTAAAGGTATTATTAAAAAAAATCTAGAAATTGATCATAATATATCAACCATAGAGGAAGTCTTTTGAAATATTAGAATAAAGAATAGGGAACAAAAGATTAAGAAAAATAATGACAAAAATAAGAAGATAGAAAAATTAGATGAAAGGACAAATATTAAGTAAAGAACACAAATAAAAAATGTGTCTATAGTAAAAAAGAGTAAAAAACAAAGTCAATTGGAATGTTCAGAAGTACTAGAACAGAGAACTGAAGGTATACACAAGGAAATGACAATAGTAGCAAAGAATGCAAAAATTGTCACAAGGAGAATGACAATTTGAAAGAAACAAAAAAAAGCATTAAAGAATGGTATAAAATAACACATGAGATTAAACTATTACAAGCAAACATTGAAGATTAGGTTATGCTAGGAGAACAATTTGATTAGGAACATGAGGTAAGACAACAACCTACAAACCAAAGAAAAGAAAAGGAGAATTATAATACTAAGACACAAATTGGGATCAATATGAACAATAGGATGGTAAACATATTAGATATAAACTATTTTGAGGATGACACTAGCCAGATACATTATGATGGTGAAGATATGACGATTAATAAGGATATGAACCAACAAACAGACTTGGAAAAGGAAACCACATAAGAAGAAATTTTAAAGCCAATAAAGTATACAAAAGAATAGGAAGAAGTATATTTAACTCCAATAGCAAACTCAAAACAATGGAGTAACATAATAATTAGGAAAAAGTCAAAAAATAGAAGTTATAAATTTTGGCAAACACCAATAGATGGGAAAGATATCTTTGGAATTAAATCTACAGAAGTGAAGAATAAAAAAGAGGAATCTAATATCCCTCTAGAAGTTGAAGCTTTCTTAAAGGAGTCTAAAATGTATAATTAGGAAGATCCTATCACAGAGACTGAACTTATTGAAGTGTCACAGAACTGGGAGGAATTTGGGGTATTGAACGAGACCCCAAAAACATAAGAAAAGGAAAATTTAGAAAAGGATACAGATACAGATGTAGAAGAAAATGAAATAACAACGAAGATATTATAAGATTTAATAAATGAGGAAGAAGATAAAGAAGGAACTACAAAAGAAAACAATAACCATACAAGTATAGATAATTTGGGTATTTCAATCAACCACGAAGGATTTAGAACTCCAAAACGTGGTAAATCAAAGCTGAAAAGAGGAAGAAAATCACTTAAGGAATTAAGAGAAGAAAATGGTCAAGCCAAGGAACAAAAAAAGATATTTGAGGTTCTTAACTCTAGGAAGGGGAAGTGCCTTCTTGAAGAGTAATGAGGATCATCACATGGAACACTAAGGGCTTGAATGCTCCTAGTAAACAAAGAGTGTTGAAACGTAACCTAACACTCTTTGAATTAGACATAATTATGATACAAGAAACCAAGCTTAACAAAGAAGAAGGGGAAAAACTAAGAATAAAACTAGGTAGATGGAATGCAGAAATGAAGGAATCAAAAGGAGCATCAAGTGGAATGGGAATCATTTGGAATACCAGGACAACAAATATTAAAAATATAATATCAAAATGTAATTGGATGGGGAGTATGGTTTCAAGCATTAAGTATAATCTCCAATTCATCCTCATTAATTTTTATGGCCCAATACAAACTTCAAACAAACGAAAAGTTTGGAATGATATATCTGCCTTTATGAAGCTATATCCTACAACAAACACGGTCATAGATGGTGACTTCAATGCCATACTTGACCTCAAAGAAAAATTTGGAGGTTCTTAGATTTTACAAGAAACATAGTAGAATTCAGAGAATGGGTCAGACTTAATAAATTGATAGAAATACCAAACAATAACAGAGTATTCACATGGAATAATAAAAGAAAAAACTTCAGTTATATTGTAGAAAAATTGGACAGATTCTTTTTCAAGGAGAACTAGCAGAAGTGGATTTCACAATCACTACCTCAATTCAGCCTATTGCAGGATTAGATTATTATCCTGTTAAAATTGAATTAACATAACCTATAAAACATAATAGGAATCCTTTCAAATGTGAAAAGATTTGGTTCTTAGATAAAACATTCATGGAGAATATTAAACAATGGTGGGATGAAGCCAAGTTTATAGGATCAAAGATGTATTGTTTTGTATCAAAACTTAAAATGTTGAAAAAAAGCATACAAAAATGGAATAAAACACATTTCAATAATATATTCCAAGACAAACTGAATAATGAAGAAGATCTTAAAAAATTAAATAATGAAATCATTAAAAATGGTATGGACAATGAAAAATACATTAAAGAAAAAGAACTATTAATCATATAAGAAGACATTTTAGCAAAAGAAGAAGTCTTTTGGAGACAAAAATAGAGGGAAAAATGGTTAGCAGAAGGAGACAAAAACACAAAATTCTTTCACAATAGTACGATACACAATAGAGCTTTTAAAACTACTACTCAAATTAAAGATAATAATGGTAGTACTATTGATAATCCAACAAAAATTGCTTAAACATTCGTCACATATTATGAGAATTTTTGAACAATTATGACTCATCCAATTTAACCAAACAAAAAATTATGTTAAATAATACACCTAAAGTTATCATAGAATTTGACAAGGAGCTCAATAAACTTTTTACAAAAGAAGAAATCAAATTAGCTTTTTTTAAGCTTAGCCCAAATAAATTTCCAAGGCCTGATGGTTTCCAAGCATTTTTCTTCCAAAAAAGTCGTGAAATCTTAGAAGAAGAATTATGGAAAGCAATAGAGGTAGCTAGAAATGGGGGATCAATCTTAACTGAAATTAATCATACCTTTTTAGCATTAATGCCAAAAAAAGTTGCAGCAGAGTCAGAAACAGATTTTCGCCCCATAGCATTATGTAATACAATATATCAAATTTATTCTAAAGCAATAGCAAATAGGATTAAAACTTTGCTTCCAAAAATTATCTCTGAAGAACAAACTAGGTTTGTACCTGTAGATCAATTCTCGATGGAATATCCATCATTTAGGAAACTATACATTCATCAGTTAAAAGCAAAGAAGTTTGTATGTTTATGAAGTTAGATATACAAAAAGCATATGATGTAGTAGATTGGAGGTTTTTATGTAAATGCCTAGAAAAGTTTGGATTTTCCAAACAATGGATAAATATAATTTTTAATTGTATATCTACTCCAAAAATCTCACTACTTATTAATGGTACGACTGAAGGCTTCTTCAAGATTTCAAGGGGTGTCCGACAAGGAGACCCCATGTCACCTTTTTCTTTTTTTAATTACGACAAAAGCGTTTGGTAGAGCTATTTGAAAGGCACAGGGTGTAGGATTAATTAAAGGCATTACTATCACTGAGAATGTTCTAAATATTACCCATCAATAGTGTGTTGATGATACCATTCTTCCAGGAAGTAGTGCGAAGGAAGAAATCAAAGATTACAAATTATATTGGATTATTCAACAACATCGGGTTAAAAGGTTAATGAAGAAAATGTTGGAATTATAATAGGAAAGATAAACTTCTTGGGGGGGTGAATCAGTAGTTTACACTAGGACCCATAAAACTTTCAGCACACATCCATCTTTTACATTTAGCAAGTAAATTGAAATACCATGTAAACCATGTAAGCAAGTAAACATTCACACATTTAACACTAGATATGATTACCCAGAAATCTTCCAATGAGAAGGTAAAACTGGGGTGGGGATGACACCCACAAATCTTCACTATTGCAGTAATAAAGTGTATCCAATGAAGGTTACAATGTTTTGACCATGAAACATGATCTACCCTATGAAAGGTTTGCCTTGTTAAAGCCTTACAAATATTGTTAGGTCTTACCCTGTTAAAGGATTTCAACACCCTATTAGAAGTGTACCTAGTTAAAGGACTTTAACTTACAATTAAGTAAGCACCATGTTAAAGGATTTCAATATAGCCTATTAGGACCACTTTGTTAAGAGACTTTAACTGAAATCACCTATTAGAATGTCTCAACATTAATCCTACAGTCAACACTTGATTGCTTGATGATAGATCACCTCTAAACTGATGTACTCTTGATCCTTCTTGATCAAATGTCTCTTTGTTGTATCCTTTTCCTTTCCTCTATTCTATTCTAACTAATTTAGCAATGCAATCTAACTTTATAACTCCTTAGTCACCATGAATGCTTTGTTTGTGCATGAAAACTACTCTTCTTCTCATCATAGATAGTTTAGTGTTTGTCCTCCTTAAAAGGAATTTGGTGATTTAACATTAGGTATGAATCCATGGTTGTGATTCATCCATTTTGCCACTTAAACCTTCCCTTTTTCTGATTGGTTGCATGTAATTGCATTGGGAATCCAACTTAAGATTCATCCTTATCTCCAAAATATCATAATTCATCTTTAAGTTGGCTAAAAAATGGTTTACATAGTAGTTTGTGCCATTACAAACAAATATGTCAAAACTATATCACTCAGCATTTGAAGTCTCTGATGCTTGGCATATATTGTGCTCTATGTTGTAATTCGACATCTGTATCACTCAACATCCACTGTTTACTCGGAATACACTATTTTCTCGACACTTGAATGGCTCAGCACATGAATAGCTTGACACTCACTATTGACTTGGCATGCACTATAATATATACATGTTGTGCTCGACATGTACTACTTGTTCGACATGAACTAAGTAAATAACTTAAGTGTGTTGACACTTACTTATCAAAACCAATTTGAGATCAACAATCTCCCCCTTTGACATGAGTGTCAAGAACACTTGAGTATGAAATAATATGCTTAATCTTACAAGCATAACATATCTCTAACTCGACTTATGTACAAAACTTCAAAATTTCAAAATTTTGTAACAACTTAGATACCTCAAAATTTTGATAACTCCCCCTGAGTTGATAAGTCTATTCTATATCCAAAATTTTGTCCTCCTGCTAAGTAGATATGCCTTAACTGATACTTTTAGACTTCATGTTGTTTTGTGCTTGCTCTGACTTAGCTTAATCTGTCCTTTCTCTATCCCTTTTTCTTACTTTCCCTCTTGTTTCTCTTCTCTTTATTCCTCTTTTGCTTGCTTATTCTCCCCCATTTCTTTTTCTCCCATCTTCTTTATTTATTTATTTATATCATTTCTCCCCCTTTATTCTACCTCTCCCTTATCTTTTGCTCTCCCCCTTTGGTTTATTCTCCCCCTCTTGACAATTATGTCAATGGGTTATACACTTATAGTGTGTTTGTCCAAAAAAGATTTATGGACATCTAAGATTATCTTGAGAGCTACATTCTAGTTTTCACATGTGACATCCAAAGACTTGATTAGCAAGCTTGGCAACGAGGTGGACTAGACCATCTAATGTTGAAAGATTGGGGTCTTTCTTCATGAGAGTTTCAACATAACCTAGTTCCTTCTGCAAAATTTCCAAATGGGGGGTTGAAGTTGTCTGAATGCTAATCAATTTGGTCCTTATGTTGGCCTCATTTGCTATCAATGCAACTAATTGACTTTGGGTTTGTAGCAGTGTTCTAAAGTGCCTTTCACTCTGAGTTGGTGTCTTTAGTAGTTGTGCACCTAATGAACTTATTTGACTTTCTAGACTCAAAATGTGACTTCTAATTTCTTGGGTGAAGAGTGTTGGATTGCATAATTTGTGTACGATGAGAAGATATTCTCAAGTACCTTCTTCAGACCCTCAACCTTAGTTGCCAATGCAACTTGTGTTAGTGTTATATCACCTAATATTTTTTCATTCACTTTGCTTAGAAATCTCTTTTATGACCATTCTAATATTTTTGCATTTGTGTCTAGGTTAGCATCATTGACCTTTTCCACTGTGTTTCTCAGTTGTTTAATGAGTGGCTTGGTCTCATCTAGAGTTAGTAGACTAAATGCATCTAAAAAGATGTCTTTAATATCCTGTAGTGTCTGCTTCTGCCTTTGCTCCCTTCTAAGCATTTCTTGATGCTTCTTCCTTGCTAGGACTTGTTGGAGTACACCCATTCATTCTACAGTCATTGTATCATAATCATTCTATGGTAGAACAATTTCTTCATCAAGGCTCACATCTCCATATTGGATTACTTCCTCTACCTTTGATGTACTCAGGCTCGACACTAAGATCTGTAATGGAGTTGCATCTGTGCTCGAATTATGAAGAGTTTGAGTAGAAGGAGTGCTAGATGTTGGTAAGGTTATCAATGCTTGTATAGATTCTTGCTCCTTCATTCTAGGTGTTAGCTTTGTCTCTTCAGGCTTGCCCTTGACTTCCATAATGACTTTTGATGCACCTTAATCTTGTGCTATAGGTATAGATAAGTCTACCTGACCTGTTTCTTGTTGTTCTCTAGTAGTGACTTGTGTTTCAACTGTATCTTTTTCAAGTGTATTAACCTTCTCTAATGTAACTTCAAGTAATTTGTCCAAAGGTTGTACATGAGTGACTTAAGGGGGCATTGTATGTGGTTCTTGTGTATTCACATTTTCCCTTGTTGTATCAGTCACTGTCTTCTGTAGTTCTTCCACACTCACCAATACATGATTATCACATAGTTTTTCCTATAGTGTGGACTGATCTAGTATCTTTTTGAGATCTTCTTCTGAAAGGAGATTGATGTTATGAGTTGTCATCAGAAACATCCTTAACAGTTATTGTTTCAGTATTCTCATTTGTTTCATGTTAGGGGCTGACACTAGGCAATTGTGTGTCTTGAACACTCTATTGTTCTTGCTGCTTTGGCTCAGCTGTTGTCTTGTCACCTGTATGTATTTCAATTCCTCCCTCAATAGTGTCATTGTGAGCATATTCTTCATCATCATCCTTTACCTCTATGGGCTCTTCCTCATCTTCCTTTACTGTAGTTAACCCATATGTAAGCTTCCACATCTGTGTGGTCTTCTTAACTACATCCTCAATGTTATTTTGCAAAATGCTAAAGGCTCTATATTAAGGTACAAACCAAACTACATATTTCTTCATGGCCTTAGAAATTTGACCCTTACTTAGTTCAAGCATCACTTCTGCAAGAGATGTCTCTCTAATTTGTCTCTCCAAGTTTAGACAATAGTGTCATTTCTGCTCAACTCTATCATACAAGCTCTTAGGCATTAAGTCAGCAATCTCAAGTGGGGTAGTCTTGAATTTTTCCATCATGGCATATATAGCCTCCTCCACTTGATTTTTCTCCACTTTACCAAGATTGTCAAAATCTACACAAGAAAAACCTAATAGATCTACATTATTCTTAACATTTTCACAAAGGTTCTCAAGATCTAATAAAGGATTGTGACTCGCCACTTTGAATTGGTTGTTGTCATCTGACTTTGTTTTCTCTTCATCAGAATCTGCTTGTGCCACATATTTCTCTCTTGGCCTTTTCTACACTTGACCTCCTTGTTATACTAGTTTGGTCTTTTACTCAACCTTTTGTGTGGTTGCACATGTTGTAGCTCTTGTAGTAGGTGTAGTAGGCTTGGCTTGGCTCAGTTTGACAGTTTTCTTAGCCCTTGCTACAAGTTGAACCTTGGCCTTCCTTTGCTTTTGTTCAGTAGGTGTTGGTGCTTCCTCAACTTCTTCTTCCTTAGCACCTTCAGTAACTTCGGTCTCCTCTTCTCTCTAGTCTTCTCGCACACCTTGTGTAAGTGCAAGTGGTGCTTGGGTTTGAGAATCTTCTTCTTATTCTTCTTTCTGCTCGGCACCCTCTCCAAATTTTACTTTCAACTTCTTCACCAATTTATCATTGTTCTTAATTACAAACGTAGTTTTTTGTTACATTGAGATTTTGGACTTTGCTATCTCGTAGTTTCCAAATGCCTAAATGCATTTTTGTCAACCTCTTATGCTAGTAAAGATGTTATAGTTGTAGAAGTTTCATCCACATTGATTTCATATCTCAAGGGTCTCAACCATCTCACCCTTGGTGTACTAGCTTGGACATATGTATAATTAGCATCTACTAGAAAAAAAACATCATCATAATGCTTTTTTACTAGAGATACTGGTATTCTCATTCTCTTCTTCATTGATTGTTTGAAGTCCTCAAAATAGTTTGTCATCACATATTCAAAATTTTCTCCTAATTGCTCAATGCATTCACCAATCTATACTGCCACTGATCTATTTGTTTTCCAAGCAATTGTTCCAAAAGTAGGAAAAGTGTTTTGCACATAAAAGAATATGCATATCAATATAGAACCAAATTTACATTGTGCACTCTTTGTTTTTCTGATTGCTCCAAGGTTCTCAACTAGTTGCTTGTAGTTGTAGCTCTGCTAGATCATATGTATGATCTTTCTTGACAATTTTATATCCCACATCTACTGTTATATAAGGCACACTGTTTAATTTACTAGATTGGTAAAACTTGTGTGGAATGATCCTGACAACAAAATCTATCAATGGATCAGTAATTGTGTCAATTGTTATGCCTCTCTTGTTCCACACAACTCCAATGTTCTTCTCAATGAACTCTTTTGAATCACTCCTCAATATCTCAGGCCAATCTAGGGTTGGATAACCAGTAACCCTGTGAATTATCATCTTGGTTATTTTGATAGGTCCATTATCCAACCATAATTAACTATCATGTATTCTGCTTAGGACTATCCTAATCCATTCAGTTTTCAATACATTTGGAAAATCTAGGGCTCGTGTTAACCCTTTCTTCTTGACAATTTTGCATTCTTCTTTCAAAAAACCATTATCACAGAGTTTGTTATATGCTTCCCTAATCTCCACATCACCAATGCTACCAATTTTGTAGTTATAACATTTTCTAACATCTTTTACCATTAAAATATTTGGTGGTATCATGTATAACACACCAAAGGGGTCTTACTTGTAAGCAATGTTAGGAATGGCCTTGAAAATGGGTTGCTTAACTTCATTACTAACCAGTTGAACATTTAAAGCCTCCTTACCCTCTACATTCTTTGAACTAGATGTCATTTCGTGAAACTAGGGTTTACAAAAATGTAAACTGTGAAGCTTGACTCTTGATAAATACCTTTATAAGATCTGACGAAGTGATGTAGAATCACTGCTCAAATCTTCTGCAACTACTTTGGATGAATTTTCAGATCACCTTCTACTCTCCTTTCTCTTTCTTGATTTTGAAATGATGAAGGATGAGTCAAAAATAAATCAAATACCCTTTGAAAACCTTGCAATAAATGTTGAGTTCTTACACAACTGTAAGCTCGACATCAATTAATTTTAGACTTACTCAACATCCATTAACATTTCAATCAATTGGTAACCACTACGAGCTCGACATCAACTAGCCAGTCTTGTTAGCTCAGCATCTTCTAGTACTTTGCTTGGCACACGTAGGAAGTGTTTCATACTCAGCAGAGACATAAAAAACTTAAAGATTTTTCTTGAATTCCTAACAACATCTTGCATCTTTGTTCATGCTTATATGATATTTTCAGTACTAAATTTCTTTGGAACTGATGTATGATATAACCCTTAAATATCAAGCCCACATACGTCTTGATTGCTTAGTTTGATGGGGTGTGATCACTTGACCCATTGGGTAAAGTGATTTATTCTCCTTTTAATGTGCTACAACCATCCTTTTTCTTCCATGTCATGTTCATCTCATCTTTGATGTATTTAACATCTACCTTACTTTTGCCTTTATCAAACTCATAGCTTGGTACCTTTGAACTTGTTGGACAATATCGACTGATGTGACGAGTCTTCAAAGAACTAAAACATGTGGTTTGACTTAACCATCTTTTGTAGTCACCTCTGAAGTGTGCCCTAATACAATTCTTAAGAACATGTCCATATTCTTGACAATAATGATAGATATAGCTTTTATTATAATCCCAATTATAAGAGTTGTCATTGCTTCTTACCTTTGTTTGTTTGTTTGATGACCACATGAGTTTGGATCTACATTCAAAAGCTATATGTCTATACTTCTGACAGTTATAGCAATATCCTTCAATTTTGTGCGTCTGCATGGTCCTGGTTTTGCATCTATGTGCCTAATGCCCTTGCTTGATGCACTTTTGGCACTGAACCATGTTCTTATATTTGGCATTCTGATTTACAGTCTTACTCCTACACATATTAGCAGTATGTCCTTTCTTACCATAATTATGACAAGTAGGTTTAGAGTTCTTACCTTTGTTGTTCCTTTCTTCAGCATTTTTGGATGAATCTCCTTCTTCAATACTTCTGTATCTCAATCCAGCTGTATCATTATTAGATCTAGGAGATCTCAATAATTTCTCAAAGTATTTGATGGCTTCATATGGTTTGTTGAAAGTTTCAACGGATTCCTTTTCTCTTCTTAGATCATTCTGTAATTGCTCATTCTGCAGTTTCAATGTTGTTATCTCAATATCCTTGACATTTAATTCATAGTTGGCATTCATCATTTGACTTAGAGTATCCAATTGCATGTTAGAAATCTTGGTTAGCTCTGTTGACTTCTCTTCCAGTCTGTTGCTTAAAATTCTTTTGTCTTCTTCAATCATGGTTTTATCTTCCATAGCTTTCTTCTTTTATTCAATCACCTCACACAGCAGTATGCATTGTGATTCTTGCTCTAACTTGAGATTTCTAATTTCCTCATCCTGGACTCTATTCTTTTCCATTAGATTTGCAATTGTTGCATCAAATTCATTAGAGTCTCCATTATCAAATAGCTTAGTAGAATTTATCTCTTTGTATTATGTGTCATTCTTTGCAATAGCATTTTCTTTCCTTCTCTTCAAAGATTTCTTTAGTTCTTCTCTTGCTTCATCCAGTTGATGTAGAATGAGTTGTATTTCAACTCCCTGATTCTTAATAATCTTTCCCAACTTGTAGACTTCCATTTCAAGATCTTTCCTCAAAGTTGCAAAGCTTCAATTTTAGAGGACAGGCTCTGATACCATTTGTTGGAATTACAATAGGAAGGGTAAACTTCTTGTGGGGGTGGGGGGTGTGAATCAGTAGTTTACACTAGGACCCATAAAACTTTCACCACACATCCATCTTTTACATTTAGCAAGTAAACTAAATACCATGTAAAGCATGTATATCTAAAGCATGTAAGCAAGTAAACATTCACACATTTAACACTGGATATGATTACCCAGAAACCCTCCAATGAGAACGTAAAACTGGGGTGGGGATGACAGCCACAAATCTTCACTACTGCAGTAATAAAGTATATTCAATGAAGGTTGCAATGTTTTGACCATGAAACATGATCTACCCTATGAAATGTTTTCCCTATTAAAGGCTTACAAAGACTGTTAGGTCTTACCCTGTTAAAGGATTTCAACATCCTATTAGAAGTGTGCCTGGTTAAAGGACTTTAACTTACAATTAAGTAAGCACCTTATTAAAGGATTTTAATACAGCTAGACTTTAATTGAAATCACTTGTTAAAATGTCTCAGCATTGATCCAACGATCAACACTTGATTGCTTGATGACAGATCACCTCTAAACTAATGTATTCTCAATCTTTCTTGATCAAATGTCTCTTTGTTGTATCCTTTTCCTTTCCTCTATTCTGTTTTAACTGATTTAGCAATGCAATCTAACTTTATAACTCCTTGGTCACCATGAATGCTTTGTTTGTGCATGTAAACTACTCTTCTTCTCATCATAGATAGCTTAGGGTTTGTCCTCCTTAAAAATATTTTGGTGACTTAGGGTTAGGTATGAATCCATGACTGTGATTCATCCATTTTGCCGCTTAAACCCTCCCTTTTTCTTATTGGTTGCATATAATTGCATTGGGAATCCAACTTAAGATTTGTGCTTGTCTCCAAAATATCATAATTCATCTTTAAGTTGGCTCAAAAATGGTTTACATAGTTGTTTGTGCCATTACAAACAAATATGTCAAAATTGTGTCACTTGGCATCTAGAGTCTCGAACGCTCAACATATACTATTCTCTATATTGTGACTCAGCATCCACTATTTACTTGGCTCCTGTGTTACTTAGCATACACTATTTGTTCGACACTTGAGTGGCTCGACACGTGAATGGCTCGACAGTCACTATTGACTCAGCATGCATTGTAATATATACATGTTGTGCTCAGCATGTACCACTTGTTCGACATGAACTAAGTAAATAACTTAAGTGTGTTGACACTCACTTGTCAAAACCAATCTAAGACCAATAGAAAATTTGGAAACTTTCTTTTTAAACATACCAAGGAACATGGAGGAATATATATGCAATTATATGGGATACAGAAAGAGTAACTTTCCATGTAAATATTTAGGAATATACTTAGAAAAAGGACTTAGGAGTCAAAAGGTTGGGACAATATATTAGAAAGAGTAGAAAAACAAACAGAATAATGGAAAGGAAAATGGCTAACTAAAGTTGGGAGAGTAACAAAAATTAAATCTGTTTTGTCAGCTATTCCTACTTATCTTCCATCTTGCCTTCTGTTATTGATGTTAATAAAAAACTGGAAGGAAAATTGGATTTTTTTTTTATTTTTAATTTTTTTCTGGAGTGGTACAAAAGAGAAAAAAAACAAGCACTAATAAAATGGGATAAGATATGTAGGCTTAAGAATAAAGGAGGATTAGGCATAAAAAATCTTAGTTAGCAGAATGAGGCATTAGGAGCGAAGCTAGTATGGTGCTTATATAAGGAAAAAGATATTAAAAAAAAGGGTAAAAATACTTTATAATAAATATCTTAATCCATTAGATCCTTCCTCTCTCTTTAGAATCAGAAATCCACCAAGAGGTTCAGAAAATTAGAATTTTATGATGAAGTGTAGGCCTCTGGTTAGCAAATATCTTACTTGGGATTTAGGTAGAGGTGATGAGGCATTATTTTGAGATGATTCATGGGGTGGTCAACCCCTGATTATTAATTCCAAAATATCCAGAAACAATCTCAATGTCATTACTGATATTTAGGGACCCAAGGTTTCTGATGCCAAAACACTTATCAGGATTGATGAGACCGAGACTTGGGTATGGAAATCTTTGGATAATATTAATATTCTGAGTATAGATAAAACTATCCTTGAAAATATTCTTAAGGGTAGGTCTCTGACTTACAATAATCAAGTAGATAAACTCATCTGGGAAGCATCTAATGATGGAATATATAAAGTTAAGCTTGGATATGATCTTATAATTAACTCACAAAGATGGGATAATATTGCTATACCCTTGGATCTATGTTGGGATTTAGCATGCCTACCTAAGGCTGGTATCTTTCTTTGGGCAACAATTCAGAATCGAATTCTTATAGCCGATAGATTCTCTAAAATGAGATTTGAATGAGCATCTAGATGCAGTCTATGCAACAATAATTTTGAAGATATGGAGCATATTTTGCTTAAGTGCCCCTTTGCACAAGACTGTTGGTATTGGGTTAAGAATAAATTGAATTGGACCTCCTCTTTACCTTAGGATATCAATGGATTTCTTAAGGTTTGGCCAATTAAAAATAGGATAAGCGTCAATGAGAAATTATGGAATATTACACTTGCAATCATTATGTGGGAAATATGGAAGGAAAGAAGTAGACAAATATTTCTGACTTTAGAACTTAGTAAGATAACTTTTTTCAATAAAATGGAGGCAACCATCAGAGAAGTTATGAATTGCCATCCCCGAAAAACACCTAAGGTGGAAGGTACATTCTTAGCATGGGATGAGAATATGAGGAAAATTTGGCTTCATTTGATTAATTCTCCCTTTGTTTATCCTAAAAAGGATAATATAGCAAGGAAAGAATGTAAATAGGTAGCACCTCCGATAGGATGGAAAAAATTAAACTTTGATGGAGCTTCTAGAGGGAACCCTAGGAGAGCGGGATTGGGCTATACAGTTAGATTAGAAAACGAAGATTGGATATTAAAACGAGCTAAACCATTATGTAATGTAACTAATAATATAGTTGAATTGGAAGCATTAAAAGAAGGATTAAAATTAAGCATAAAAAAGAATATTAAAAAGTTAATTATTGAAGGTGATTCACAAATTATCCTAAATGCAATTAGAAAGCGACAAACGCCGAATTGGATATTAAATGTTAAAATAGAAAGTGTACTAAATCTAATAGATCAATTTGAGGAAATTAAAATACAACATATTTATTATGAAGGGAATTTAGAAGCTGATAAATTGGCAAATAAAGGAGTGGAGGGAGAAGACTTTATATATTCAGCAAAACAAAATTAAGTTAAGTAGAATACTAAGATTACAGCAAAGGACAATTTAGTAGAAATATGACGCACCTTTATTAGAAGTAATTATTAGACAGATATTCGTAGCAAGAAAATATCCTTACATTTATAAGACATCTAAGAAACAATCATGAAACATTAAGTATAGTCTCTTTTAGTGTATCTCAATAATTCCACACATATATGAGTAGGCATCAATCAATGCTTAACAACCCGTGAGTCACCATCTGTTATTTAAGGCTCAGAATATTAAATTTTTCTACAACTCTTCATTCTTATCAAACCCCATTGTTTATTTGTGAGCATGGAGTCTACTGTTGCCCTCTTTCACGCTATGGAAGTGAGGACAATGGCGTTCAGAGGGGTTGTCAAATAAGAGAGGTGGAATAGGATCCTTAACCTGGTAGATGATGTTTCTAGGTTTGCAGTCTCTTGGGCAATCAGAGAGAGGTTGTTTAATTATTTTCCTCTTAAACTCATAAGTATATGATAAGAATAAGAAGAATAAATGAACATCTAAAATTATTGAATTTATTTAATATAATTTTGATTAATCTATTTATTCAAACTAGATAAGGACCCTGAACTTCTAATCCACTCTAAGTATAAATTGTAAATTGATTAGGTAATAAGATGAGATTCTAGATAAAGATTCACACGATGCATTTTATAAAATCTTCTAATTAACTCTATTGGTACAATTTAGGATTCTTATTGTATGAAAAGTCTCTCAGTATGTTGATCGGTCTCTTTGCTCCTCCCATTTTTATGATCACATTGAATTGGTACTAATCCCATATTGGAAGATAGTTGTATTTTTTCATGCAGAAGGCAGATGGATTAATTCTTCATGGCATGATCCTTGCTAAATTTTGTTCAGAACCTTGCCTCTCTCTAGTTTTATGTCCCCTTTCCAAAGGATGTCTATATGTTATTACTTGCTTCATCAAATTTTGTATTACATGTATGAAGCTTCATATAAACTGGGGTATGCCCCTTTTATACTATATAATATAGGACTTCGATCTCGGGCAAGATTGGATGTTTTCTTGCTCTATTCTTTCCTACTAGTGCCCACTTTAATGAAGAATTTTATAAATTTAATTTAATTTATTCAATATAATAAAAGGCTTCAGCTATTTATTGATAAAAATAAACAAACAAATAAATAAATTAAAAAAAAATATTGTTGACAGGTGATGCCATTACTAAAATCACTAGGGAATTTTTGAGTTAGATGTTGTTGAACAAAATGCCCAAAAGAAATGTGGTGTGGTGATACTAACAATAACTCACATTTTATGCTTTTGTTGAAGTACTTTAGTTATATTTTGTATGAGATTTAGTAGAATATAACTTATCATATCGAGATGTAGTATTGGTTGTAGACTGATCACTAGAAATATTGTAAAAACACACACATCTAGATAATCCCATCCAATATAGCCAAAGTTATTATTATTATTTTTTGAAATATATATTTTTTATTAAAAAAATTGTATAATAGATTTTAAACATAGTCAGGAAAGTCATTAGAAAAAATTATATAGGACACTCTCCCTTGCACAACAAAAGAAGGGGAAGAAGAAATTGAAGGAGAATAATGAAAAAATAATCTAGGACACTCTCTCTTACAAAGAACAACAAAAGAAAGGGAAGAAGATGATGAAAGGAGAAGTAGAATAATAAAAATGAGAAGAAGATGGAGAAGTAGAATATTCAAAAGGAGAAGAAGGGAAAGAAGGAGAAGGAAATATAAGGGAAAACACAATGATTTGGATGAGGAGAAGACCAATTAAAAAAAGGAGAAGGGGAAGATTGAGAAGGAGAAAAAGGAGAAAAAAAGGAGGAGAAGAAGAAGAAATAAAATATGAAGAAAAAGTTGTACAAAAGGAGAAAAAAATGAGAAGAAGAAAATGAAAAGAAAAAAAAGGAGAAGGATGAGGAGGGGGAGGGGGGTTAAAAGAAGGAGACAATGGAGGAGGAGAGGTGAAAGAGAAGGAGAAGAACAAGAACAAGAACAATGAGAAGAACAAGAAGTATAAAAATGAGGAAAGGATGAAGAAGAGAGGGAAGGAGAAGGTGACAAAGGATGAGGTCAAGAGGAAGATAAAGAGGGAATAAAGTGAAACTAAAAAAAGAAGAAAATGAAGAAGAAATTAAAAGGAGAAGTGCAATTAAACGAAGATAATAGAATGGAGGAAGAGTAGAAGTGTTGAAAAGAAGATTGACGAAATCTATCATGGAACAATCATTATTTTTCCACTAATGTCAAACCTACTACTTGTTGGTGAGACAATTGCTTACTTTGGTTTGAATGCTATCATTTGATTGATTGATGAAGAGGATTTGAAAAGAAAGGATAACAAGAGAACCTAGAGAAAGGTTGAGTTATATGGGTTATAAAAGGAGCACTAAGACCAAGCAAGACTCTGATGGTATAGTGTATTGTTTATCTGCTTAAGGCTATAATGAAATGATACTTGAGCAAAGACTAGAATATGGCTATGCAAAGAAATGTGTCTGCTAAGCCTGACTGAGCAAACAATTGAAGTCAAGTAGCAAGTTAGTTGAAGCTGAGCGGAGTAAGTTCAGTATGTGTTGAGCAAAGAGAAATCTAGTAGGTGTCAAGTGAAGAAACCTTAGTATGTGCCGAGCATGAGAAGATGACAGTAGTAATCGAGTGAAACTTAATGTATGTCGAGCAACCTAGTCTTGACCGAGCATCAAAAGACAGTGTTTGCCAAGCAAACATATTGTTATCAGTAAGTGATAGTAAACGAAGTTTGATTAAAGATTTGACAAATTTGAGCTAACAAAGTTGATTTCTTGAATTATGTGAAGCGGGTGGGAGATAAGTATGATGAGTTGTTGGCACAAAATTCAAGATAAACCATTTTGAGACAAATTAAAAGAGGATTGTAAGAGAAGTTTCCAGAGGGTATAAAATGGAAAATATGAAAAAATTCAATGAATTTGACGTAACCCTAAAATGAACAATTGTGGTTAAACAACAAAAGATCTAAATTCTCTATATAAGGAGATACCAGGCCAGAAGCAATTTGTCATAGTGTGAACCAGAGAAAGACAAGAAGTCTTGTAGTGTTGCTTCGTATGGTGGTTGAATGAAAGAGTTTGTAGTTGGCATACTAAGCAAGAAGGCGTAAGGAGATGAAGGCTTGAAGGGTGAACAAGCTATTAGAGACGAAGAGGATGAATGCCAAAAAGAATGGAGGACTGAATGTGAGATATGTAATCTGCAAGTGAGTTATTTTATTATCAGATCAACTCCTGCTGTTACTTTTTAACAACTATATTAATCTAGATAAATCCTTTGGACTAAGGTTGACCTAACAGTCATAAGTAAATCCTTTAACATGGTGACATTCTAATAGAATGTTTTAAAGTCCTCTAACAAGGTTCACTCCTAACAAAGTGATAGAAATCCTTTAATCAAGGTTACATTTAACAGTGTGCATTGTAACCTTTAATAGGGTTGGCTCATCACATGGTTCACTTCGGAAGAGTGAAAATTAGTAGCATGTTACTGGTGGTTTTTTCCAAATAGGGTTTCCACTTAAAATCCTCGTGTCAAAATGTGTGGTTGATTTTGTGGTATTTCATGTTTACATTTCTACAAAGTTATTTTGACCTAGGACATCAATATGCAAAAGTTTAAGATATTGAATGATCAATGCATGCATAAGTATAAGTTGAAGTAGTAAAAAGTTTTATTTGTACATTTGGACCTTGGATAACTGATTCACCCCCCCTCCGTTATTCCAAACATTCTAAGAAGAAGAAGAAAAAGAGGGAATGAAGAAGATGAAAAAGGAAATACAAAACAAGAAAGGAAAAAATAAGTACGGAGAAAAGAGAATATAGAGGAGGAGAATGAGAAGAAAGAGAAAGAGAAATACAAAACAAGAAAGGAAAAAATAAGTACGGAGAAAAGGGAAGATGGAGGAGGAGAATGAGAAGAAAGAGAAAGAGAAATACAAAAAGTTTCTCTCCTTTCAATTTCTTAGTATATAAAACAAGTTATATCTTACTATCAATGTAACTATTACACCTCGTGATACAAGTGCTAATTAATTGATTGAAAACAATAAACACAAATAATAATAATTGATACAAAAGCGACATATTTAAATCATTTTAATTAAACTCTTACCAATGTATATCCAACTATCATAATCTAGTTTAAAAAATACCAATTTTCCTTCTCGGTGAGATTAAAAATTTTGATGCCTAAATAGTTGCTTCCTTTAACTCGTGCCACTTAATAATTACGCCGAGAGGCATTCTATACAATCACAACACAAATACCCAACACGAGAATATGCCAAAAAAGATTCTCCGTCAATAAAAAAGAATTGGGAGCGGTTACAAACTTCCAAATTAAATATTAAAAAAGAATTCTTGAAATAATAGCTGGCCGAAATAATAGGAAGCCAAATGGAGGCCGAAATAATAGACCCGAAATAATAGGGCCCGAAAAAGTAGGGCTCGAAAAAATAGGGGTGAAATAATTTCAATATGATTTTTTTTTGTTAAATATAATTTTGCATGCACATTCATGCTTAATTTTTGCAGGGAGTGAGGGAATTTGAAACAAATTCGTGGAATGTGAAGAGACGTTTGTTGGGGGATATGAGGAGTCTCTCAGAAGTTATAAAACCAGGGCTCCTCATTTCATTTTCATTTTATGTTTTTGCAGGAAGGAAGAGGTGGAGGTTATTGGAGGATTAGATTGGAGTTTTTGAATAGGAGTATATTGAAGTTTTGGAGTAACATTTTTGCAGGTGAGATTTCTATTTTTTATTTACATTTTCATTTAGATTTAGATGTAGATATAAATTGAAATTCAAAATTAGTTATAATATTCTAATTTGATTTAGATTTCAATTTTAATTAATTTCATTTAGATTTAGAATTCTATTCATAACTATTTAGGCTTGCATTTAATAGTTTAGTCTTGCATGTTTGATTTAGATTTAGATTTGTATTCAAAATCTATTTGATTTATATATTTTATAATACTTTTCATTTACATATTTTAAAAGTACATGTTTCAAATTAGTTTTATATTTGCATGTTTCATATTAGTTTTAGATTTGCATATTTCAAAATAGTTTTGGTTTGCATGTTTTAGATTTGAATGTTTCACAATAGTTTTACATTTGCATGTTTCTAAGTATTTATATTTTCATGTTTCAAAGCATAATTTTATCATTAATTTGGATGAGAATGCCACCATATCAATACAATTTATATTTTATTAAAGTTTATGATTTATTTAAAGTAGATAAATCATATATTTAGTATATATTTTATCATTATTGAATTATAAAATAAAATAAAATTCTTGAAATAATAGCTAGCCAAAATAATATTAAGCCAAATGGATGCCGAAATAATAGGACCTGAAAAAATAAGGCCAAAAAAATAGAACCCAAGAAAATAGGGCTGAAATAACTTAATTAAAATTTTAAATATAAAACATTTTCTTTTTGTTAAATATATTTTTTGCGTGCACATTCATGCTTATTTTTTGTGAGGAGTGGGGGAATTTGAAACAAATTCATGGAATGTCAAAAGACATCTATTGGGGGATATGAGGGTTCTCTCATAAATTATAAAACAAAGTCTCCTCGTTTCATTTTCATTTTGTGTTTTTGCAGGGAGGAAGAGATGGAGATTATTGGAGCAATTAGAGTATTTGAATAGGAGTAGATTAAAGTTCCATATAGTTTAGCCTTGTATGTTTGATGTAGATTTAGGATTCAAAAACTATTTGATTTAGATATTTGATAATACATTTCTTTTGTAGATTTTTAATGTGTATGTTTCAATTTAGTTTTACATTTATGTTTGTAATGTTTGAAAAGTGGAAGACAATGCCACCATATTTTAGACATTACAATCTAACTATTTCATTTGAAATAGTTTTGATTTTTATTTATGTTATTTTGAACATTATTCATTTGAAAGAATTTATGTTAACTATTAATACTTTTTCATTATGATTATTTCCATATGTTGATTTTTGTTTATAAGTTTGCAGGTTACTATTTCAGTTATGGATACCTCGAATAGAGAATCAAACATTATTGGATACTAGAGCCTAACTACTTCAATGATATCAAATGATTTCTTCAAGATTGAGTTTGACAAATGCCTACAAATAATTAAAGAGGCGCACACAACTATAATTAAAGTTGTAGAGAAGCAATATTTCCAATTGACTATGTTGAGGAAATGGAAGAAATGCATATGGAAGATGCATAAAAATTTCCGTGTGACACATCTACAAAAGTGGATGGGTTTCCCTCAATGATGAAAGAAGTATTTCACAATCATTGTTCAAATAAAGGTCACAAAAGAATCCTAATCATTGAAGAATGTGACATGTATTTAGACCATCACAGATATATTTTTTGTATATAGTTCATTCTTGTCTCCGTTTTCAAATTTTTACTTCTAATTAGTTGTATTGGCAATATTATTTCTCCATTGTTCAATGTAACTTTCATGGAGAAGAGAACAAGACAAAATAAATTTATTGTTGTACGAAAAATTTATTCAATGGATGTGGCTACTAAATATATTAATTAAGAAAGAAAATCATAAGTCTAAATAGATTCCTTAATGATAGGGAGATTTATTGATTACAATTCTTAATCAATTATTAAAAATTCAACAATATATAATGTTCTCACATCATCATGGAGAAATAATTTTCATAAAATTGACTCTTATATATTCTTTCACACTTTTAACATCATCTGAATTGTTGTGTTGGGACTTATAACTTCCCTTTCATGAATTAATTTTTCCACTATTCAAGTCATTTGTATAGCATATATCCCAAATTTGACCATAGTTGTACTCCAAATACTCCAACACTACACCTAAATCTCATACTTCCCTTAACCCTGTCCCTTATTTTAGTGTAACATTTAACCACTTATTAACCCTAACCATAACACTGAGTGTCATATAAATGAAATTGTAAACCTTGGATCCTAACTTTAACTCTTACTCTATATATGATTGTACTAATCATTTAGTAAATTATATACCTTAGCCTAACCCTATATGCACAAGTAACTAGAAATAATATTATATTTTTTATAAGTGATAATATGTATATACACACACCTATAGAGAGAGAGAGAGAGAGAGAGAGAGAGAGAGAGAGAGAGAGAGAGAGAGAGAGAGAGCATACCTGTAGAAAAGGAGCTCATATTATGTTTCTTATAGAGGCATGTTTTATGTAGAGAGGGAGAGAGAGAAAAATAGATTATGAGGTGTATCTAGAGAGAGAGAGAGAGAGAGAGAGAGAGAGAGAGAGAGAGAGAGAGAGAGAGAGAGAGAGAGAGAGAGAGAGAGAGAGAGAGAGAGAGAGAGAGAGAGAGCATAAAGGGAGAGAGAGATTAGGAGGAGTATCTAGAAAGTAGGGTGGGAGAGATAAGTGGGTGTATCTAGAGATTAAAGAGACAGATTAGAGGGCATTACTAGAGACTACAGAGAGAGAGGGTATATTTAGATAGTGGGGGGAGATATTAATGGGTGTAGTTAGAGAGAGAGAGAGGGGGGGAGGGATTACATTATTAAAAAGGTTAATAACTTATATCACAATAGCACTAATCATGGGCACTATAATAGAACTAACCCATATTAAAATCTAACATGTCAGTTATCCTAACACCAAGGTAAAGTGTAATAATAACACTAACATCAGCTATAATATGATTAGTAAACCAAAAATTATCTTAACCGTAATAATAACATAAACCCTAACTCTAACTCTAACTCTAACTCTAACTAGATAATTCTAATTTTAACCCTAACCCTAACTCTAACTCTAACTCTAACTCTATCTCTAACTTTAATTCTCCCCCTAACCCTAACCTTAATCCTTTATAATCCTAAATCTAATGCTAATTCTAACCCTAACCCTAATTCTAGCCCTAACCCTAAGCCTCACTATAACTCTAGTCCTAACTCTAATTCTAACTCTAATGCTAATTCTAACGCTAAATCTAACCCTAATTTTGACCCATATTCTAACTCTAACCCTAACTCTAACTCCAACTCTATCTCTAACCCTAACCCTACCCCTACCCCTAATTCTAACCCTAACTCTAACTATAACTCTAACTCTAACTCTAACTCTAACTCTAACTCTAACTCTAACTCTAACCCTAACTATAATTATAACTCTAACTCTAATTGTATCCATAACTCTAACCCTAATCTAACCCTAACACTATATGTAACTCTAACTCTAATCCTAACCCTAATTCTAATTATAAACCCAATCCTAATTCTAACCCTAACTCTAACTCTTAACCTAAATCTAACCCTAACTCCAGCCCTAACCCTAACCCCAACTCTATCTCCAACTTTAACTCTAAATTGATCCCTAACCCTAACCCTAGCCTCAATTCTAGCCCCAACTCTAACCCTAACACTAACACTAACACTAACACTAACACTAACACTAACACTAACACTAACACTAACACTAACACTAACACTAACACTAACACTAACACTAATTATAACCCTAACCCTAATGCTAACCCTAACTCTAACCATAACCCTTATGTTAATCATAATCCTAGCCCTAATTCTAACCCCACCTCTAACTCCAACTCTTGTTCTAATTCTAATTCTAACTCTAACTCTAGCTCAAATCCTACCTCTAAATCTAACCCTAACCCTAACCCTAATTCTAACCCTAACTTTATTTGTAACCCTAATTCTAGCCCTAACCCTAATTGTTACCCTTACCCTAACTCTAGCTCTAACTCAATCTGTAACCCTAATTATATTTGTAACCCTAATTCTAACTCTAACCCTAATTCTAACTCTAATTCTACCCCTAATCCTAACCCGAACCTATATAACCCTAATTCTAACCCTAACCCCAATTCTAGCTCTAACCCTAACCTAATTCTAACCCTGACTATAACTCTGTTCCTAACTCTAACCCTAACTATAACTCTAACTCTAATTCTTACCGTAACCCTAATTCTAACCCTAACTCTAACTCTAATGCTAATTCTAATCCTAACCCTAATTCTAACCTTGATTCTTACCCTGGATCTAACTATAACTCTAACTCTAACGCTAATTCCAACTTTAACTTTATCTCTAATTCTAACCCTACCCCTAATTCTATCCCTAACTCTAACTTTGACTCTTTTTGTAACCCTAACCCTAACTTTGACTATAAACCTACCCCTAATCCTAACCCTAACACTATATATAACTCTAACTCTAACACTAACCCTAATTCTAATCCTAAACCTAGCCTTAACTCTTACCCTAACCCTAAATCTAATCAGGTAACTTTAACCTAACCCTAATCTAACCCTGACCACAACTCTATCTCTAACTTTAACTCTAACTCTAACTTGAACCCTAACTCTAACTCTAATTCTAACTCTAACTCTTATACTAACACTAACACTAACACTAACACTAACACTAACACTAACACTACCTCTAATTTTAACTCTAACTCTAATTGTAACCCTAACCCTAATGCTAATCCTAACCCTAACCCTAACACTAACCCTAATGCTAACCCTAACCCTAACCCTAACACTAACCCTAACCCTAACTCTAAAACTAATAATAATCCTAACCTTAATTCTAACCCTAAATATAACCCTAACTCTAACTCTAACTCTAACTCTAACTCTAACTCTAACTCCAACCCTTATTCTAACTCTAATTCTAACTCTATCTATAACCCTAACCCTAACTCTTATTCTAACCCTAACACTAACCCTAACTATATTTGTAACCCTAATTCTAACCCTCACCCTACTTCTTACCCTTACCCTAACCCTAATTCTATCTCTAATCCTAACTATATTTCTAACCCTAACCCTAATCCCAACTTTAGCTCTAATTTTAAACCTAACCCTAACCCTGACTCTAACTCCAACCCTGACTGTAACTCTAACCCTGATCCCAACTCTAGCTCTAATTGTAAACCTAACCCTAACAAGAACCCTAACTCTAATTCAAACCCTATCCCTTACCCTAATTTTCATCCTAATGCTAACCCTAACTCTAACTCTAACCCTAACCCTAACCTTAACACTAACCCTAACCTTAATTCTGACCTCAACCCTAACCTTAACTCTAACTCTAACCCTAACCCTCACCTTAACACTAACCTTAACCATAAACATTAAGTTGTCCCTAACTCTAACCCTAAATCTAACTCTACCATAATTGGACTCTAACCATAACCCTAACCCTAACTTTAATCATGGCTCAAAACTTTTCCCTAACCATAACTCTAGAACCTTAACCCTTACTCAAGCCCTAACCCTAACCCTAACCCTAACCTTGGCCCTACTATAACCCTAACCCTAACCATAACAATAAATCTAACCCTAACCTTAACCATGAGCAAAACTCTAACCCTAAACTTAACCATAAACATAACTCTATCCCTAACTCTAACCCTAAATCTAACTCTACCATAATTAAACTCTAACCTTAACCCTAATCCTAAATCTAACCTTAACCCTGACTCAAACCCTAACCCTATCCCTACAATAACCCTAACTCGAGCCCTATAATAACCCTAACCCTAACCATAACCATAACTCTAACCCTAACCTTAACCATGAGCATAAATCTAACCCTTAACTCTAACCCTAAATCCAATTCTACCATAATCGAACCCTAACCCTAATCCTAACCCTTACTTTAATCCTACCTCAAACCCTAACCTTGACTCTAACCTTAACCCCAACTCAAACCCTAACCCTAGCCTTACTATAACACTAACCCTAACCATAACCATAACTCTAACCCTAACCTTAACTATGACCATAACTCTAACCCTAACCTTAATCATAAACATAACTCTAATCCGAACCTTAATCATAACCATAACTCTAACCCTAACCTTAACCATAAACATAACTCTAACAATAACCATAACCATAACTCTAACAATAACCATAACCATAACTCTAACCCTAACCTTAACCATAACTCAAACCCTAACCCTAACTCCATCCCTAACCCTAATGCTAACCCTAACTCTTATTCTATCAATAAGGTTAACATTAACTGTAATGGTAACTTTGTCCCTAACCATATATCTATGTTTGACTATAACATTTTACATTACAATATGCCAAAAAGAAAATTACTTTTTTAAAACCATAATCCTACCCCTAACTCTAACCCTAAATATAACCCTAACTGTAAATCTAACTCTACTATAATTAGACTCTAATCCTAACCCTAATCCTTAGTTTAACCTTCACTAAAACCATAACCTAACCCTAACTCTAACCTTAACCCTGACTCAAAACTCTAACTCTAACCTTAACCCTTACTTTAATCTAGACGAAAACCATAGCCCTAACCCTAACCCTAACCTTAACCCCGACTCAAACCCTTACCCTAACCTTAACCCTAATGTAACTCTATATACAACCCTAACTCTAAATATAAACCCAACCTTAACCATCACCCTAAAACTAACCCTTTCTCTACCCCTTTCTCTAACTCTAATCGTAAATCTAATTTTAACCCTAACCCTAATCCTAATTTTAATCCTAATTATAACCCTAATTTCAACTCTAACTCTAGCCCTTATTCGAGCTCCAATTTTAACTCTACCTCTAACTCAAACCCTAACTCTAATTCTAATCCTAACCCTAACTATATTTGTAACCTAAACCCTTATTCTTACCCTCGCCCTTACCTTAACCCTAACCCTAACTATATTTGTAACCCAAATTCTTACCCTAATCCTAACATTAACTCTAACTCTAATTCTAAACCTAACCCTAACTATAACCCTAACAAGACTCATAATCCTAAAAATAGCCCTATCCCTAACCCTAATGCTAATCTTGACTCTAATTGTAACTCTATTCCTGACCATAACTCAAACCCTATCCATAACTCAAACCTTAACAATAGCCCCAACCCTAACACTAACCCTAACCCTAAGTATAACTCTACTCTTCAATATACCATTTTACGTAACAATATGCTTAAAATAAAACTGAATTAAAGTGATGCAAATAAACACCATATATAGAATTAAAAAATAAAATATTTAAAAATAATTTTATAGTAAGTTTACACTATTACATTTTTATAGTAAGTTTATACAATTGTATTTAAAAAGAAATAAATAATTCAGCACTAACCTTTAAAAAATAGAAAAAATTTTAAAAATACTTTTCGTGTTGCGCCGCGATTGTCACTAGCTTATATATACTTCTATACATATTACGTCGAGAGTAATCGTTCTCGAGGCGCCTATTTTCATTTTCATAAATCCCAATTGTGAGTGAAATAATCTCGAGATTAAATGAAAATAGGCGCCTCGAGAACGAGTACTCTTGGCGTAATATATATAGAGGTATATATAAGCTAGTTTAGATAAATGCCTACTTAAATTATGTTGCTTTGAGATATTTAAGAATGGAAAGAGGATGTTCAACCGAGAGCAAACGTAAATCACTCGAATAAAGGAGTATCCCGAACTTTTTAGGTTTTCCATTGTTCTTTTACCCTAAAAAGTTCGTAACTCATACAGCGCCTCTTGTTTCGACTCTCTTCATTTTTTACGTTGGTTGAGTCGTGTTTCAACAGAGAGGCTGTTTTCTTTTGTTACTTGTGTTCAGGGTACTGTAAGTAAAATTTGTGTGCTGTTAAATTGTTCGGCTTTTTGCTGGATTTGGCCTAGGGTTTTACTTGTATTTTTTCTCTGTTTGGTATATTGTATTTTCTTTTTTAAGTTTGTCTTTCTGGTATCAGAGAAGCAATGTCTGGGAAGGAGGATTACCGCGTGTTTGTTGGGGGTCTGTCGTGGGACACCACTGATAGAGAGCTGGAGAGCACCTTCAGCCGCTTCGGCAAAGTTTTGGAAGCCCAGGTCTGTTAATATTTAACCCAAACTCGAAATCTTACAAGTCGCCCTCCCATTTATTCAGAGTTTGTGTCATTCTGATTTCACATTCTACAATCATCTGGTCTTGGAACCCTAAGTGGAAATGGCGGCGGTTTTATTTTTCTTCATTTGTGAACCATGTAACAGATATCTTGGTTTTGCTTTATGACTTAGTTTATTTCACATCATTTATAGCTACTTCAGATTGCTATTTCAGAGTCTTCTTCGTCAATTTGTTTTAAATGTAGGGAGGAATTTTCTAGCGTTTCATGCTTTGTTTCGGCAGAGTTCTTAGCTGTTTTATGTTCAGTTGTAGTGGATGAATGTTAAGAAGTTTATTTCACATCATTTATAGCTACTTCAGATTGCTATTTCAGAGTCTTCTTCGTCAATTTGTTTTAAATGTAGGGAGGAATTTTCTAGCGTTTCTTGCTTTGTTTCGGCAGAGTTCTTAGCTGTTTTATGTTCAGTTGTAGTGGATGAATGTTAAGAAGATTTTTCCTTGTTATCTCTGTCAACATTGGGTTAGAATCCTAGACTTGAATGCATTTTTAGTTGTTATAGTACTTGATTTAATGTTTAATTTAATGATATATCATGTGATGCTATATGACTATCCATATTTGAATGGAATATATTTCTTAGATCTAGACAGTGACAAATCATGTGATGCTGCAGTTATGATCATGATTGAGTGCTGAAGTATGACCTTTTCAGGTACCTTGACAAAAAAATGCCGATATGACATCTTCACATTGACAAAAAAAATGCTGAAATGACATCATATTTTGACCCTTTTTAAGACACTTTGACAAAAAAATGCTGAAATGACAACATATTCCATGACGTCAACATTAGTTATAATTGAGCTACATGTTGAAGAAACTGCTCTTAAAAATTAGGATTTTGAAAAAATCAAGTTAGAATCCTAAACTACAGTTGATTTCAGAACTACACTGCTTTTTATTGTTAAGTCACATGAATCATTGATATGTGAGCTATGAGTTATGTAAATTTCAGTTGACAACAGGAGTTTTTATTTATTTGTTCGTCAGCTTCTTTGAGGCCATTGATAAGTGAGCTACTTTACATTGAGTTTTGTAAATTTGAGCTGATAACATGATTTTCTATTTTTTTTTGTTATTCAATTCCTTTATTTATATTTTTGGTGTCTTTTAGAACCTATATAAAGCTTCTCTATCTGTTTTGGACTAAGTCACTTGATTTGGGTGTGGATCCGAACATGGATGTGGCAGATGTGTGATTTGTTTTGGGGCGATGCTGTTTGTTTGGATGCTTGTATATGTATATATATATGTATGTCAAAGAAATGAGAATCACTATGATTCATCCAATTCAGCCATTCGGCTTGAGCCGGCCAATTTTTTTTGACTCGCTGAATTGGCTTGGTGATTTTTTGACAAAAATTGACACGAAACATGAAGTTTGATGATTTTTGCCTAAATTGTCGAATGATGTGCCTTAGGGCTCGATAATTTTTTATTTTCTTGTTGGTTTCCTTCTTTTTGGTTGCATCTCAATTATGATTTATGATTATTAATTTTTTTTTTTGTTCGATCGACAGATATTGGTGTTTTGGAAACACATAAGATGTAAAGTTGCAAATAATTTCGAGAATACCTTCCTTTGATTGAACACACCATGGATTGCAACAGTTATAGAAGACTAATTAGATCCTCCTTAACCTCTTTCAATCATATGTGGCATTTTAAACCTTTCATTAGATTAGATATATGGTATGTTGTATTATCAAAGCAATAAAAATTATAGTCATTAAATTTCAATGAATTCTTGCGCTAGGACTCGCCATTTATCCTCGAATAGAAACAAAGCCACTTAACATGAGATCAAAACCAATGGAGAGATAATTCAATGCACTAACAAAATCCAAAGAATTAAAATTCTCCAACGAATAAAAGTAAAGATATCAATCTCCTTTGAGTCACAGTTACAATGTTACTATTTACAATTTTACACTTTACTGTTACAAATACGTGTTTCAAACTCTAATGGAACATTTGAGGCATAGATATGGGACTGTGAGTTCGAGCTCAAGTCCACATTTTTGAGGCAAATAGTTTCTGGACTCTGAATTGACAGTCTTGGCAGAGTCACCATGGACTCGCTAGTCCACAGTCCAAGGACTCTCCTAACTCTCAGAGTCTCGAGCTTTGGACTCTCCCAACAACGAGACTCACAATGAGACTCATAAAGTGCCAAAAATAATAAAATAAAAGAGTTAAGTGAATTGTTTGTGCTTTTTATAACATCTATTTGACCTAAAAAGGTCATTCAATCCTTTGCTAATGCTTGTGATAGAGAGAAAATAGTTAGAGAAGAGTATTGGGGTTTCCCATATCGATTGTTGATTGTTTGTGCAACTTTATAGCTTGCACTTAAGCATTGAGAGGAGTTAAAGTAAGCATTTGGAGGAGGCTTCTACGAAGTACAAATTTACTTGCATTCCCCATTGTTTGTGCGAGAATTGAATGAACTTGTCTTTGTTAACTACAACATTTTCCTTTGCCATAGACAAATCCAAGGCATCGATACATCGCTAATTTTATTAGAGATTGTTGATCCACATGGAAAGTGAAACACAGAGATCGCTAATCTTGTCTTTAGTGATGAAGATGGGGAGTGGGCTGATCAGGTGGATTGGGAGGCAAAGGTAGTAGCGATGGTAGTCGAGGAGGCTAGAGTGCGAGGAGACCGAGTGTAGGTGTTTGAGGCTAGGAATGATGGATGAGTCTGATGATGAGAATTATGTGGGCGAGGATGAGGACGAGGACGAGGATGCCCCTGAGATTCAACCTCAAACATAGGGAGAGAGGATGGCTCTAGTGTCTTGCATGACTTATCTTAAGGCGTATTCGTAGGACACAGGCTACCATGAACCTTAGTCTTCTACACTCTAGCTCTTATCTTGATATATATTTTGTACTTTTGATTTTATGGATTTCATAATCCATGAATATTATAGACATTTGACAGTGACCACTATGTTTAACTTTATAGTATGTTCAATTCTTTTCCTTTAAAAATTTGTTTTTATACTTATGTGATCTATTCAAAATTTTGTATGTGTGTTAGGTAGCTTCTATTTATCTCAGTGATTGTGTATTTGATGTTAATTGTCTAAAAGATGCATGAAAGAATTTGTAACACCTCGCCAAGGGATCCAAAAGAATTAACCTAAAGTTTTACTAAGTTTGCCAAACATTTGTTTTTCAAAAAAAGAATTACAGACACATGAAACATGAAGTAGCGGAAGCAATAACATACAATCATACAAAAGCAAACATAACAGATTACATTCCTTAAGGATCCCAAGAGGTTGAATTACATTTAAGTTTAATTAATACTAAGTCTAATAAATACCACATCCACATGAAAGAATAATTATAAGTCCAATTCCATTTAAATAATATACATTTGTTCCGAATGCCACTTGACAATAAAATTCGGAATGCTCAATCATCCACTGTACATGTCACAGGGTATGAAAGGTGAAAAGAATATACATTTATAAAAATAGATACATCATCCCTTTTGGATCCATGAAACAAAGTACAATACAATAAGTTAAATCATCCATCATAAAGATATAACCATCCATCACAATGCACAAGATAGAATGAAAGAAAATGCAGACAAAAAACTCCAACCATGGCATCAACGGACGAATCTCAATGGTAAGAGTAAAAAGCACTACCACCTAACTGCGTGGTAACCCAAAAAGGCGCACTCCCACCGTGCTAAGGAGATAGTCTCAAGTCTTAAATAGGGTATCAATCCAAATATCAAAAGTACTCTCTAAGTCCAAAAAACCCTAAAAGTAATCTAACTTGAAGGTTCCAAGATAAATTGATATCTAGACCCAGAGGCACACAAAGACACATAAGAATTCTACTATGTAAGCGGGCAAGTGTCATCGCATGAATCAATGCTAGAGTTACCCTGTCAGTCTAACTTGACCCGGCCCCCTAGAGACTCCATGCAACACTAGTATCCTCTTGTATTGACAAGGCATACTAATGATGCATGGTCGCAACCAAGCGTTCTCTCTACTCCATCCTAGTGTGTACTAGCACTAGAGGCATGGGCGAGAACATACAAAGACTCTTATTAGGTTCATTTTACTCTCATTTAGTATAGTGTTTTCACTTATTAAACAACTTACAATGGGTTACCTTGGCAACCACTGAGGGCCTTGACCTCCATTGTAAGCCACTTCCCAACATTACATATAGATAACCTACCCTAAGCTCATAAAAACACAAATCAAATAATCATATAATATCACCTCAGTCCTATACAAGTGATTGGAAAGCATCAAAAGATAAATCACACTAACCCATGAGTTCTTTACAAGCAACTAGAAAGTGTCCCAAAAATACCGATCGAAGACTCAAAATGGTTAAGTCAAATATATCATAGCATTCATCTCGCTATCCCACAATGACACTGAAAGCAATAACCAACAATATAATCAAACTCATTATAGAGCTACCGACACATTACCATGATTGAGTTTAAAAGCTGAAGATCAAATCAACATAATTATCACAATCATAGAACTCCCAAGCCTCTGGTAGACGTCCTAAAATTGGTCAACACTCTACTCAACCCAAACCCAAAACATAAACAACATACAAATAACATAGTGTAGGTTTCATAGCTTGGTTAGATTTTGAAAACATATTGTTGAGTTTAAATGTGAGGTTTCAGTTTTTGTTTCAATGCATGTTTCAAGTAAATGAGATTCATAGTTTACCCTTACAAATTAACCCATTCTTATATTCGAATAAAATATAGAATTACCCCTATTAGATTTTAAGTCAATTTTCTAAAATAATTCAAGGGTAATTATTTATTTAAACTATTAAAATAATAACTATTGATCTTCCATTAAAATAATTTCAATTTTATTAAAGTCGATATCATTATTAATAAAATAAATCTAAATCCGTAAACAATATTAATGGTGAGAGAGCGAGAAGAGGAGAGCTTTGGACGTTGGAGGCAAAGGCTACGTGTAAATGGCAGGGGAAACCATATAGGGAATGTAGATGTTTGATTTGGTTTCTGTTGACATGAGGGATGGTTTTATGGGCAACAAGCCAATTACAAATGGCCTTTTAATCGATATAATAATGTCCAGAGGTCGATGCCCTATAACCAACGTAATGATCAGTTCCATCCTCCACAAAGAAGACAAGCCAGGTGGAATGAGAGGAAATGGGGAAACCAGACCCAAGGAAAACAACCGCTCTACAAAAAGTTTGACAGATTTGATTTCACAAAGATTGCCCACAAGTTTTATTGGCCTGAACTGCAGCAACAAACCTGGGAGACGGAGAAAGAGGCAGTTAAAGACTCGTCCCAAAGCCTAGACGAGCATATCACCTATGAGGTAATGTCCACTGTTCATATTGATAATGAGAAATGGCAAGAAACAATAGGGGTTTTAAAAGAAAAAGCCTTCTTTTTCAAATGGTTAGGCCCATGGCCCTTTGTAAGAACTATAAGGTTCGAATGCAAAGCCATATGGGGTAAAGACTATAGACTGAAAACCTTAATAAACAACTTTTACATGGGGTTGGCTCCGAGTAAATTTGACAAATGGAAAATTTTAAATAATGGCCCTTACCTTGTAGAGGGAAAAGGCATTTTTATGAAGGATTGAGAACCAAATTTTGACCTAGGTAAAGAAAAGCTGCAGACATTCCCTTTATGGATTAATCTCTACAACTTACCAGCAGAATATTGGGGGGAGGAGGTTTTGGTGGAGATTGGGAACACGATTGGATCTTATGTTAGAGCAAAAGTTCTAAGCATTAAGGACTCTTCCTCCCACCTAAGGATTCTAGTCAATATGAAGGAAGGGAATCGATGCCTAGACTTTATCACTCTCAGCACAGAAAATGGAGTGTGGAAACAACCTATAGAGGTATGGGAAGGGGAAGAAAATCTAATCCCAGAAGAAGCCTTATGGGACAACAACTTTATGAAAGGGAAAGCGTTAGAGGTGGATAGACTCTTAGAGATTTTGGAATGGAGGGAAGGTCAGTTGGAGAAAGAAAACTGCTCACATTTAAAAGCTCATTTAAACAATCATTGCGAAAATCAAGAGCTACCAACTACAAAAAAGTCAGCAGTGACGGAGAAAGTTATTATGGAAAAAGATGCTAGGGAGCATGAGGATAAAGAGGTTTCAACTCAAGTGGTAATAGAAACCCCTCTGGAACAATGGGAAGCAAACAAGGAAGAGGAATTAAAAATGAGAAATCGGGAGCAAGAGAAAGAGTCACATGAACTGGTAAATGCCACCCCCTCAATGCTATTGTTGCCTGAAAAGAACAGAGAGATTGCCCAGCTTGAAATTTTAATATCAGAAGGCTGTGAAGGATATATTATGGAAACACTCGTACAAATGCAAGATCACAGTGGGAAGATTATACTGGAAGAGGAAAACCAAATTTTCAAGGATATAGAAGTATCTCCTAACAGGAATTTAAGTGAATCCTTTGAGGAAACTATGGAAAGTGGCAGCATGAAGGAAGGAGAAGATTCATCTCAGGAGACTCCAGAAGAGGAAGATAACTTAAATGATCTTCGATATTTGAATGCCCAGGCATTCAGGAGGAAAGATCAATAGAGCAAACAAGTTTAGAAAAGAAGAAGCCAGATGTAGGGAGCAAAAAGAAAAGGGGCCCCAAATCTATCAAATTAAAGTTGGAGGTGGCAGGCAATGATGCAAGCCAATCAAAAATATTGAGATCGGGAAAAGGTTTAGCCTTTTCTCGGGCGTCATGAAAACCTTATCATGGAATGTCAGGGGCTGCAATGTCTTTGACGAGATTCAATTGATCAAAAGATGTCTTGATTAATCGAAACCGGACTTGGTGTTGCTACAGGAAACAAAGATAAAGGAGGATTTTTCTTTTTTTCAAAAACAAATTCAGAAGATGGGAGTGCTTGCTGTCAGGAGGTCAAGGGGCCTCAAGAGGTATGGCTATTTTATGGAGATCAGATACTTTAGAAATCACTGATTTTTTCTTGGATAGTAATTGGCAATGGGTTAGAGTTAATGTTAAACAATTGCACTGTTCTTTTTTGGTTTTCAATGTTTATGACCCAAATAATAATGCTCAAAAAAGGATCTTATGGCAAACCCTATCCACAAAAGTGCAAGATCTAGTTAATGATGTGGCTATCCTTGGAGGGGATTTTAATGCAATTCTGAACCTGGGCGACAAAAAGGGTGGGAAAGGATGGATTTCAGAAAGTCAAAAAGTTTAGTAATTTTGTTAATGACAGTGGTCTAGTGGAAATTCAGTTTAGAAAAGGAGATTTCACATGGACAAATAAACAAGAGGTTTTTGTGCATATATCGAAAAAGTTGGACAGATTTCTTGTGGCGGGTAATTGGGCAGAAGCAAATTGGTCATGTTCAGTGGAAATTCTCCCATATCAAGGTTTGGATCCCTTTCCAATATGTTTGAGGATCCAAGATGAAAATACTCAAGACGGGTGTCCTTTTAAATTTGAGGCTATGTGGGTGAAAACAGAAGGATTTGCAAAGCTCATTGCTGAATAGTGGAAAAATGCCTCAATAAGGAAAGGTAAATAAAGCCTTCATTTTTTTCAAAAAATTACAATTTCTCAAGGTACAATTGAAGATTTGGAATAGAGAACATTTTGGCAATATTTTTGATGAAAAACGAGATTTAGAGGAGAAACTTAAATTTTAAGTCTTAAAGTCATAGAAAATGGAATGTTTGAGGAGGACTATAAGGAGGAAAAATTACGTAGGAAGGAATTAGAAGCATGTCTAAGTAAAGAAGAAGTTGTGATATGAATATCAGGATTTAACTGTGTGATTTTGAGTCAAACTCGATGACCCATGTTTCATGAGTAGTGATTCAACATGAATCCATCTCTCATGAGAATAAATGGAACACTTAGCACTCATTGGATCTAGGTGATGCTCATAGGGGTGAAGCACCGGGACTTCTCGGGAGGTCACCCATCCCAGTACTACTCCAGCCTGAGCGCGCTTAACTACAGAGTTTCCTCCATAGTTTACTGGAGACAGAAATCAAGAGAAGTATGGTTAAAGAAGGGGGATAGGAATACTAAATTCTTTCATAGTTTAGTTAAAATATGAAGGGCAAATGCTGAAGGGGCTCTCATCCAGGATAAAGAAGCAATTAATTTGGAAGCATTAAATTTTTTCTCTCATAGAGGTCAGCAGATAGTTAAGAATCAGAATGAGGTGGATGAAGTGCTGAATGTTATCCTAGAAAAGATTACAGCCTCCCAAAACAAAGCATTAATGGACCCAGTCAAAGAGAGTGAAGTGGTGGAAGCTCTAAAAGGTTTAGGAGGGGACAAAGCCCTAGGCCCAAATGGCTTTCTTGCTATGTTCTTTCAAAAATTGAGTTTTATTTTTCAAAAGGATTTATGGGAAGTTGTTGAGGAATCTAGGGAAAGAGGCTTCATCCTTACAAATTTCAACAATACCTTTATAGCTTTAGTGCCAAAGATAGAAACACAATTAATTTTTGAAGATTTCAAACCAATTTCCTTATGTAATACAGTCTACAAGATTATTTTGAAGGTCATGACAAACAGGTTTAAACAAGTTCTTAGCTCTATCATCTCAGCAGAATAGAGTGGTTTCCTACTTGGGAGATCCATTTTTGAAGGATGTTATCCCAGAAAAGTTTACAACCTCCCAAAACAAAGCATTAATGGACCCAGTCAAAGAGAGTGAAGTGGTGGAAGCTCTAAAAGGTTTAGGAGGGGACAAAGCCCTAGGCCCAGATGGCTTTCTTGCTATGTTCTTTCAAAAACTGAGTTTTATTTTTCAAAAGGATTTATGGGAAGTTGTTGAGGAATCTAGGCAAAGAGGCTTCATCCTTAAAAATTTCAACAATACTTTTATAGCTTTAGTGCCAAAGATAGAAACACAATTAATTTTTGAAGATTTTAGACCAATTTCCTTATGTAATACAGTCTACAAGATTATTTTGAAGGTCATGACAAACAGGTTTAAACAAGTTCTTAGCTCTATCATCTCAGCAGAATAGAGTGGTTTCCTACTTGGGAGATCCATTTTTGAAGGATGTTATCCTAGAAAAGTTTACAGCCTCCCAAAACAAAGCATTAATGGACCCAGTCAAAGAGAGTGAAGTGGTGGAAGCTCTAAAAGGTTTAGGAGGGGACAAAGCCTTAGGCCCAGAGGGCTTTCCTGCTATGTTCTTTCAAAAACTGAGTTTTATTTTTCAAAAGGATTTATGGGAAGTTGTTGAGGAATCTAGGCAAAGAGGCTTCATCCTTAAAAATTTCAACAATACTTTTATAGCTTTAGTGCCAAAGATAGAAACACAATTAATTTTTGAAGATTTTAGACCAATTTCCTTATGTAATACAGTCTACAAGATTATTTTGAAGGTCATGACAAACAGGTTTAAACAAGTTCTTAGCCTTATCATTTCAGCAAAATAGAGTGGTTTCCTACCTGGGAGATCCATTTTTTAAGGATGTTATCCCAGAAAAGATTACAGCCTCCCAAAACAAAGCATTAATGGACCCAGTCAAAGAGAGTGAAGTGGTGGAAGCTCTAAAAGGTTTAGGAGGGGACAAAGCCCTAGGCCCAGATGGCTTTCCTGCTATGTTCTTTCAAAAACTGATTTTTATTTTTCAAAAGAATTTATGGAAAGTTGTTGAGGAATCTAGGCAAGGAGGCTTCATCCTTAAAGATTTCAACAATACCTTTATAGCTTTAGTGCCAAAGATAGAAACACAATTAATTTTTAAAAATTTCAGACCAATTTCCTTATTTAATACAATCTACAAGATTATTTTGAAGGTCATGACAAACAGGGTTAAACAAGTTCTTAGCTCTATCATTTCAGCAGAATAGAGTGGTTTCTTACCTGGGAGATTTATTTTTGAAGGGGTGGTGGTAGCACATGAGGTAGTTCACACTTTTCGAACCTCATGAACTCAAAATATGATGGTTAAATTAGATATAAAGCGGGCTTATGATAAGGTTGAGAGGATTTTTACTGAATGTACTAAGGAGGTTTGGGTTTGGTCCAGAATGGTTACAATGGGTAGGAAGCTGCTTATTTACACCACGCTTTTCAGTGCTAATTAATGGAAGCTTTCAAGGCTTTTTTGAACAAGAGAAAGACATTAGACAAGGGGACCCTTTATCCCCCTTTCTTTTCATCATAATGGCGGAAGTGTTAGGGAGGCTTATACATAGACAATGGGCACATGGTATATGGAGAGGTCTCAAAATTATAGAGACAGTGGAAGACCTAACTCACCTACAATTTGTAGATGATACTTTTTTAGTAGGAGCAACAAGTTTAGAAGAAGCTAGGACTATGAAGGACACTTTAAAACTTTATGGCAGAATCTTAGGACAGTTTATTAACTAGAACAAATCAGAGATCTTTTTCTTCAATACTCCACATAATATCAGATTAAGGATATGCAAAGATTATGAACATAAAAGTAGGGTTGTTGCCAAACAAATATCTAGGGATCCTCTTTTTTGCAAGTAGAAACTAAGCAGAGTTATGGGATAAATTGATAGATAAATGTCAAAAAAAGATGGAAGGTTGGAGAGGGAAATGGTTATCCTCAGCAAGCCAAATCCTAATGCTTCAAACAGTAATCTCAACCATGCCTGTTTTTGCAATGATGTTCTTGATCTATCCAAGATGGTGGTCCGTATTTTGGAACAAAAGATGAGATTTTTTTTTTTGAATGGTTCTAATGAAGGTGACAAAATTCCCTTATTAGCATGTGAAAAGATATGTAGACCCAAGGAAGAAGGGGGAGCTGGAATAAGGAATTGGCAACTAATGAATAAAGCACTGGGAGCCAAATTAATATGGGCAATGTTTGAGAATTTACAGCTCTATAGGGTAATAATTTTGAAAGGTAAATACTTAAATTCTGATGAGGTTCATAGGATCTTAACGATTCGAGACCCACCAAAAGGTTTAGGCATATGGAACTTTATGCTCTCATGCAGACAACTTAATTGTTAAACACATCTCTTGGCGTATTGGGGATGGAAAGCAAGCAAAATTCTGGGAAGACTATTGGAATGGGCACAAAGTTTTGGGGGAGGATGGTAATATGGATCTAAAAACATATTTCAAAGATAAGTGGGGAAATTCAATAGCAGACTATATGACAGAAAAGGTTGGGCTTTTAGGGAAAGAATGGTGTTGGAAAAATGTTTCAAATGAGGAATTAACTGAGTCATAGAAGCAGCGAATACAAAACATTTTCAAAGAGAGAAATCTCATGGTGAGTCTCAAGAGGGATAAAATAATTTGTTGCAGTTCTTTATTAGGTAATTACTCTGTTAAATTAGGATATAATATTCTGGCTGAAACAAATGAGGAGATCTTCACTTCAAAAGATATTTGCTGGAACAAGGACATTTTACGTAAGGCAAGGGCCTTTGCATGGCTAGCCTATAATGAGAGAATTTTAATAGTGGAAAGACTTAGAAGAATAGGAATCATAGGCCCATCAAGATGACTTCTGTGTGAGAAGAATGAGGAGACTATAGATCATCTTTTAGTGCAATGTCAGCATGCGAGGAAATGCTGGGATATGGTGCAATTTAAATTAAGGTGGCAAAACTCTAGAGCGCAAAGTATCAAAGGGGTTATGGATGGATGGCCAAGGGAGCAGAGGAAAACAACACTCTCGAGCATTTGGCAAGTTACCCCATCTCTTATAATGTGGGAACTATGGAAGGAACGTAACAAAATAATTTTTAAAGGGGTAAAAGAAAATCTAAGATGCTTAAATAGAATTATAAATGCTATTGAAGAGATAGTGTCTCAGCCACAAAAAGACAAGCAATGCAGATCTCTTACACCAAAGATGATAGTGTGTTACAAACTTCATGGTCAGGGATAAGATTCAAATCTCCCTCAGGGGCTTTAGTAACCAAAAAGAAAAAGGATAAACCAGGGAAAATTGAATGGAAAGTTTCTCAGGAAGGTTGGGTGAAGGCGAATTTTGATGGAGCTACAAGTGGCAACCCAGGGATCTCAGGGGTTGGGGTTATTTTGAGAGATAGTAAAGGTCATATCCTTTCGAAAGGTGCTAAAAAACTACCTACAGGGACTAACAATATAGTAGAATGTTAAGCAACATTGCTAGCAGTAAGGTTAGCAAGAAAGGAGGGGATTAAGAAATTGCACTCGGAAGAAGATTCTCTTGTAGTTGTGCAGGCAATAGCAAAAATGCAAACCAATGCTCGGCATCTTGAAATGATAATCAATCAAATTGTGGAAGAATTAAATTATTTTGAAGATTTCAAAATAACGCATATCAAATGAGAAGGAAATACAAAAGCAGACATCTTGTCAAAATGGGCTTTATCTATAAGTAATGAAGCAATTCGAGTTAAACATTCAAATAGAGGAAAAAATATAAATTTTAACCCAAATAATGAAGGAATGTAAATAACCACCAAGCGAGCCTATGCAAGGATGGGGTAGTAAGAATGGTAGATTTGGAAAGATTTATTAGAGATTTTAAATCTTTAAGAAGTGTGCAAGCTTATTATTTTTGTGTGGCAACAGGACTAATATAAAAGAGGTTGTTAATAGCAATGATAAAGTGACAGAGTTGACGTAAGCAAGAGTGTGGGAGACTCTTTAAAACAAGGAAGGAAGCATTATCTTTAATCCATAAATTTGCATAAGGACGACATTCTAGTGCAGGTCTAATGGAGCCGACCTTCACTTTCAAAACTTTGAAGCAACAAAAAGCGTTGTTTGGGAGTGTGGTGGATCACCAGTTGAAGAAAATGGTGAAATGTGTCCTTCGGAGGTAGTGATTCAAGCTATGCAAGAGACGTTAGGGCCGTTTTTCCATGATGCTGACCATCATTGGAAGGTTCAGGTGGATATAGCAGCAATAATAATGGCATGGGGTTTGCATGTCGGAGAGCATGAGCAAGTGGTGGCATGGGTAATGAGGTAGCTCTTTGAAGAAGCTCTAATTTAAAATATGGAGGTGTTACTGGAATGAGTGCATCCAAGATGGGCATTTTGATTTTAGTGAGTGTTACGCAAATGAGGAAGGTGTTGAAAAAGGGATTTTTCCCTGTGTAAATTGGGCGTCGGGCAGATAGATAAAGAAGCATACACAAATGAGCGATGCCATGCATGGAATGCGCTCAAATGTGCAATTTTGGCCCACAATGAACAGAAGAAGGGGGCTACTTTCCCACAAGACTTCCCTAAAAGAAAGCAATCAACAAGGAAGGTTTGCCGTGCGTGAATTGTAGGAGGGCAGTGTTAATTTTTGAAAGGGCAATGACATCCGTGGTTTTGATGGAAGACATTCGAAGAAGATAGCAGAATGTTGCTGGTTTGAAGCGATAAAGATATGCTGGTTTTGGCGAGTAGGAGGGCCGAAGGAAGGAAGTTCATGCAACATAGGCCGATTTGGCTCTGAAGTGGAAGTTTTGAAGACGAACAGGTAACTACAGAACAAGGATGCTTTGAGCAGAGCGACTTAATGATTATGTTTTTGGGAGCATTGAGGATAATTTGGACGATGACCTAGGAGATGCTTTTTTTTAGAAAGGAAGAATTGCTTTGAAGCAAATTGGCCTAGCAGAGGCTTTTTGTATTTAGAATGTAAAAGAGATCTATCATATTGTAAAGGATGGTCCTATAGATAGAACTAAGGACCTTATAATCTTGATGTAATTATTATTATAATATTAATAAAATCAAACTTATTACCGACCAAAAATAAAAAATCTAAATCTATTAAATACTCCCATTTATTAATTAAACTTAATTAAATTTCATTTAATTAAATTAATTAATAAATATATTAACAAAATAACTATATTAACATTTTTTTTTCTTTGTCGTTAATAGGTTTGATTTTATTGATATTATAATAATAGTTACATCAAGATGATAAAGTCCCTAATTCTATAGGACCATTCGTTATATAATGATATATCTCCTATACATTCTAAATACAAAAAGCCTCTACTAGGTTGATATGCTTGAAAGCCTTCATTCTTTTCTTAAAAAACATCTCCCAGGTCATCATCCAGATAGTCCATGATGTCCCCAAAAACACAGACATTGAGTCGTTTTGCCACGACATTCATGTTCTGTAGCTATCTTCAAAAATTGCTAATTCAGAGTCAAAATGACCTATGTTGCCTGAACTTACTTCAAGTCTATTGGTGGCCAAAAACATCATATCGCTATCACTTCAAACCAGTGCCCTTATGTTGTCTTCTTTGATGTCTTCCATTAAAACCACTGAGTTCAGTGCCTTTTCAAAATTTAACATCACCTTTCTATACTTTATGCATGACAAACATTCCTTGCTGACTGTTTTCCTTTGGGAAAATTTTGTGGAAAGGTGATCCCTTTCTTTTGTTCATTGTGGGCCAAGAGTGCATCTTTGAGCGCATTCTATGTGTGTTGATGCTCATTGGTGTAGGCCTCTTTATCCATTTGCCCACTCGACCAGTTTATAAAGGGGAAAATTCCTTTTTCAACACCGTCCTCCTCATTTGCAGATCCTTCACTAAAATCAAAAGACCATCTTGGATGCGCCCATTCCAATAGCGCATCCATATTTGGAATTAGAGCTTCTTCAAAAAGCTCTCTCATTACCCATGCCACAATTTGCTCATGTTCACCAGCCTCCAAACCCCACGTCATTATCATTGTAGCTATATCAACTTGGACCTTCCAATGGTGGTCTGCTTCATGGAAAAACGACCCTAATGTCTCTTGCATGGCTTTAATCATTACTTTCGAAGGACATTTCACCATTTTCTTCAATCGATGATCCGCCACACTTCCAAACAATGCTTTTTGTTGTTTTATAGTTTTAAAAGTGAAAGTTGGCTCCATTAGACCTACAACTGAATGCCTTCTTTATGCAAACTGATGAATTGAATAATGCTTCCTTCCTTATTCTAAAGTCTCACACTCCTTTTGATGTCGGCTCTATCACTTCATTAATATTATTAACATCCTTTTTAAATTCAGTCCTCTTGCCGCACGCTTAATGTTTAGTTTGCACACTTCTTAAAGATATAAAATCTCTATTAAATCTTTCCAAATCTGCCTTTCTTATTATCCCGTCCTTGCATAGGCTCGTTTGGAGGTTATCTACATACTTTCATCATTATGATTAAAATTAATATTTTTCTCTTTATTTGAATGCTTAACTCGAATTGCTTCATCTCGAATTGCTTCATCACTTAAAGATAATGTCCATTTTGACAAGATGTCAGCTTCTGAATTTCCTTCTAGTTTGATATGCGTTATTTTGAAATCTTCAAAGTAATTTAAAACTTCCACAATTTGATTGATAATCATTTCAAGATGTCAAATTATGGTTTGCATTTTTGCTATTGCTTGCACAACTATAAGCAAATCTCTTTCCAAATGCAATTTTTTAATCCCCTCCTTTCTTGCTAATCTTATTGCTAGCAATGTTGCTTGACACTTTGCTATATTGTTAGTTCCTATAGGTAGTTTTTTATCACCTTTCAAAAGGATGTCCTTTACTATCTCTCAGAATAACTCCAACCTCTGAAATCCCTGGGTTGCCATTTGCAGCTCCATCAAAATTTGCCTTCACCCAACCTTCTTGAGGAACTTTCCATTCAACTTTGCCTGACTTGTCTTGTTTCTTTTTAATTACTAGAGCCCCTGAGGGAGATTTGAATCTTATCCCTAGCCATGAAGTTTGTAACACACTATTCTCTTAAGTGTAAAGGATCTGCATGGCTTGTTTTTTTGTTGTTGATACACTGTCTCTTCAATAGCATTAACAATTTGATTTATGCATTTTCTTAGATTTTCTTTTACTCCTTTAAAAATTCTTCTATTACGCTCCTTCCGTAGTTCCCACATTATAATAGATGGAACAATTTGCCATATGCTCGAGAGTGTTGTTTTCTCCTGTTCTCTAGGCCATCCAGCCATAACACCTTTGACACTTTGAGCTCTTGGGCCTTGCTATCTTAATTTAAATTGCACCATATCCCAACATATCCTCGCATATTGACATTGAATTAAAAGATGGTTTGTCGTCTCCGCATTCTTCTCACATAGAGGACATCTTGATGGACCTATGGTGCCTAATCTTCTAAGTCTTTCTGTTGTTAAAATTCTCCCATTATAGGCTAGCCATGCAAAGGCCCCTTCCTTAGGCAAAATTTCCTAATTCCAACAAAGATCTTTTGAAGTGAAGGTCTCCTTATTTGTTTCAGCCAAAATATTATATCCTAATTTAACTGAGTATTTACCTAATAAGGAGCCACACCAAATTATTTTATCCTTCTTAAGACTCACCATGAGATTTCTCTCTTTGAAGATGTTCTGCATTCTCTACTTTTGTGACTCAGTTAATTCCTCATTTGAAACCTCTTTCCAACACCATTCTTTCCCTAAAAGCTCAACCTTTACTGTCATATAGTCTGCCACCGAAAAACCCCACTTATCATTGAAATATGTTTTTAAATCCATATTACTATTCTTGTCCCCCAAAACTTTGTATCCATTCCAAGAGTCTTCCTTGAATTTCGTTTGCTTTCCATCCCCAATATGCCAAGAGATGTGTTTAACTATTAGTTGTCTACATGAGAGCATACAGTTCCATATTATTGAGCCTTTTGGTGGGTTTCGAATTATTAAGATTCTATGAGTCTCATTAGAATCTAAATATTTACCTTACAAAATTCTGTGAATTCTCAAACATTGCCCATATTAACTTGGCTCCCAGTGCTTTATTCGTTAGTTGCCAATTCTTTATTCCAGCTCCCCCTTCTTTCTTGGGTCTACATAACTTTTCCCATGCTAGTAAGGGAATTTTGTCACCTTCATTAGAGCCATTCCAAATTTTTTTTCTCATCTTCTGCTTCAAAATATGGATCACCTTTTTGGGTAGATCAAGGCACATCATTGCAAACACATGCATGGCTGAGATTACTGTTTGAAGCATTAGAATTCAGCCTGTTGAAAATAACCATCTCCCTCTCTAGCCTTCCATTTTTTTTGACATTTTTCAATCAATTTATCCCATAACTCTGCTTTATTTCTACCTGCAAAAAAGGGTATTCCTAGAGATTTGTTTGGCAACATCCCTGCTTTAATATTCATAATCTTGCATATTCTTAATTTGATATTATGTGGGGTGTTGACGAAAAAAATCTCTGATTTGTTCCAGTTAATAAATTGTTCTGAGACTCTTCCATGAAGCTCTAAAGTATCCTTCATAATCCTGGCTTCATCAATGCTTTGCCGCCCTTGCTAGAAGTATCATCTACAAATTATAGGTGAGTTAGGGCTAACACTGTCTCTGTAATTTTGATTCCTTTCCATTTACCTTGCGCCCGTTGTCTATGTATAAGCCTCCCTAACACTTCCACCATTATGATGAAAAGAAAGGGGGATAAGGGGTCCCCTTGTCTAATGCCTTTCTCTTGTTCAAAAAAGCCTCGAGGGCTTCCATTAATTAGCACTGAGAAGCGTGGCGTGAATAGGGAACTTTCTACCCATTGTAACCATTCCTGTCCAAACCTAAGCCTCCTTAGTACATTCAACAAAATACCTTTGTCCACCTTATCATAAACCCGCTTTATGTGTAATTTTACTATCATGTTTTGTGTTTTTGAGGTTTAGATAGTGTGAACTGCCTCATGTGCTACCACCACCCCTTCAAAAATAGATCTCTCAAGTAAGAAACCACTCTGTTCTTCTGAAATGATTGAGCGAAGAACTTGTTTCAACTTGTTTGCCATTACCTTCGGAATAATCTTGTAGACTGTATTGCATAAGGAAATTGCTTTGAAATCTTCAATAGTTATTTGTGTAGCTTTCTTTGGCACTAGAGCTATAAAGGTATTGTTTAAGTCTTTTTGGATGAAACCACCTTGCCTAGATTCCTCAACCACATCCCATAAGTCTTTTTGAAATATAAAACTCAATTTTTATAAGAACATTGCCAGAAAACCATCTGGGCCTGGGGCCTCTAAACCTTTTGAAGCTTCCACCATTTCACTCTCTTTAATTGGGTCCATTAATGCTTTATTTTGGGTAGCTGTAATCTTACTTAGGATAACATTCAACACTTCATCCACTTCAGTTTGATTCTTAGCTTCTTGCTGCCCTCTATGAGAGAAAAAATTAACTGCTTCCAAATTTATTGCATCTTCATCCTGAATAAGAGTCCCTTCAGCATTTTGAATCTTATAGATTTTATTATTTGCCTTTCGTATTTTAATTGAATTATGAAAGAATTTAGTGTTTTTGTCCCCCTCTGATAGCCATACTTCTCTTGATTTTTGTCTCCAGTAGACTTCTTCTTTACTTAGACATGCTTCTAATTCCTTCCTAAGTAGTTTCTCCTCCTTATAGTCCTCCTCAAACATTCCACTTTCTATGACTTTAAGACTTAAAATTCTCAGTTTCTCCTGTACATCCCATTTTTTTATCAAAGATATTACCAAAATGCTCTCTATTCCAAATCTTCAGCTTTTCCTTGAGAAATTGTAATTTCTTGAAAAAAATGAAAGCTTTATTACCTTTCCTTGTTGGGGCATTTTTCGACCATTCAGCAATGAGGTCTGCAAAACCTTTTGTTTTCATCCACATGGCCTCGAATTTAAAAGGACACTTGTCTGGAGTGTTTTCATCTTGGATCCTCAAACATATAGGGAAGTGATATGAGCCTTGATAAGGGAGGATTTCTGTTGTACATGACCAATCTGCTTTTGCTCAGATACCTGCCACAAGTAATCTGTCCAGCTTTTTTGCTATATTCCTATTTGTCCATGTGAAATCTCCTTTTCTAAATTGAATTTCCACTAGACCACTATCATTAACAAAATTGCTAAAATCCTTTTGGCTTTCTGAAATCCATCCTTTCCCACCCTTTTTGTCGCTTGGGTTTAGAATTGCATTAAAATCCACTCCAAGGATTGCTACTTCATTAACCAAAACTTGCACTTTTGTGGCTAGAGTTTGTCATAAGATTCTTTTTTGAGCATTATTATTTGGGCCATAAACATTGAAAAGTGAAAAAGACTAGTGTAATTGTTTAACATTAACTCTAGCCCATTGCCAATTACTATCCAAGAAAAAATCAGTTATTTCTAAAGCATCTGCTCTCCATAAAATGGCCATACCTCCTAAAGCCCTTTGAACGCCTGAGAGCAAACATTCTCATCTTTTGAATGTGTTTCTGAAAAAAGAAAAATCCTCCTCCTTTACCTTTGTTTCTTGAAGCAACACTAAGTCCAGTTTCGATTGATCAAGAGATCTTTTGATCAATCAAATCTTGTCAGAGGCATTGTAGCCCTTGACATTCCATGATAAGGTTTTCATTGAACCCGGGAAAAGGCTAAACTTTTCCCAATCTCAAAATTTTTGATTGGCTTGCATCCTTTCCTGCCACCTCCAACTTTAATTTGATAGATTTAGGGCCCCTTTTCTTTTTGCTCCCTCCATTTGGCTTCTTCTTCTTTGAACTTGTTTGCTCTATTGTTCTTTCCTCTTGAATGCCTGGGCACTCAAATAGGCCAAGATCATTTATGTTATCTTCTTCTTCTGGAGTCTCCTGTAATGAATCTTCACCTTCCTTCATACTGCCACTCTCCATAGTTTCCTCAAAGGATTCACGTAAATTCCTGTTAGGAGATGCTTCTATATCTTTGAAGATTTGGTTTCCTCTTCCATCATAATCTTACCATTGTGAACTTGTATTCCCAATGGAGTTTCCATAATGTGACCTACACCACCTTCTGAAAATACAGGCTGGGCAATCTCTCTGTTCTTTTCGTGCATCATAAGCTTTGCGTGAGTGACATTAACCAATTCATTTACCTCTTTGTCTTGCTCGTGATTTTCTATGTTTAAAGCCTCTTCTCTGTTTACTGCCCACTATTCCAAAGGGGTTTCTGTCACCACTTGAGTTGAGAACTTTTATCCTCCTACTCTCTAACATCATTTTCCAAATTAAATTTCTCCGTCGTTGTTGACTCTTTTGTGGTTTGTAGCTCTTGGTTTTCACAGTGATTGTTACCATGAACCTTTAAATGTGAGCAGTTTTCTTTCACCAGCTAATCTTCCTTTCATTCCAAAATCTTTGGAAGTTTATCCACTTCTAACCCTTTCCCTTTCATAAAGTTTCTGTCCTGTAAGGCTTCTTCAGGGATTTTATTTTCTTCCCCTTCCCATACTTCTATTGGCTATTTCCACACTCCATTCTCTGTGCTTGGAGTGATGAAGTCTGGGCATGGGTTCCCTTCCTTCATATTGATAAGAAACCTTGGGTGAGAGGAGGAGTCCTTAATATTTAGAACTTCTTCTGCTCTTACATAAGATCCAATCGTGTTCCTTATTACTGCAAATACCTCCTCTACTCAATACTCCATTGGTAGGTTGTAGAGATTTATATATATAGGAAATGTCAACAACTTTTCTTTCCCTGGGTCAAAATTTGGTTCCCAGTCCTTCATAAAAATGCCTTTTCCTTCTAATAGGTAAGTGCCGTTATTTAAAATTTCCCATTTATCTGCTTTACTTGGTGCCAACTCCATGTAAAAGCCATTTGTTAGGGTTTTTAGTCTACACTCCTTACCCCATATGGCTTTGTATCCTATCCTTATCGTTCTAACCGAGGGCCAAGGGCCTAACCATTTGAAAAATAATGCTTTTTCTTTTAAAACCCCTATTGTTTCTTGCCATTTTTCATTCTCTATGTGGATAGTGGACATTACCTCGTAGGTGGTATGGTCGGCTGGGCTTTGGGCCGTGTCTTTTTCTGTTGCTTTCTCCATCTCCTTGGTTTGTTGCTGCTATTTGGGTCGATAAAACTTGTGTGCAATCTTTGTGAAATCATATCTATCAAGCTTTCTATAGACCAGCTGTTCTCCTTGTGATTGGTTTCCCCATCTCCTCTCATTCCATCTGGCTTGTCTTCGTTGTGGAGGATGGAATTGATCACTTCGTTGGTGGTAGGGCATCGTCTTTTGGAAGTTGTGATAACGGTTAAAGGGCCATTTGTGACTGGCTTGCTGCCCATAAAACCTCCCCTCTAGTCGACGAAAACCAAAATGGGCTTCTGCATTTCTTTTGTGGTTTCCCCATCCATTTGCAAGTAGCCATTGCCTCCCGCGTCCAAAGCTCCCTTGTTCCCGCTCGTTCGCCATGACGTGTCTTTGTAAATGTAGGTCTAGAACCTCGGCTTCAGCAAATTGGAAGAGTAGAAATACTCTCTTTTCAATGATGGGATTAGCGCTAGGATTTCATCCTTTTCAAAGTTCATATGTCGGTGCTTCTACTGTTCAACGTTCATATCAGGGTACCGCTCGCCTTCAAATTGCTACTGCTGCTACTATTTCCATCGCCAACCCCACTAATTTCAATTTTATTTACAACACCCTCTCGAATGGTAAGATACCCACAAACAATTATTATGCAAACCTAACAGTTTTATTAATAATTAACAAATTTAATAATAAACTCAGTAATTAAAATGAACTAAATTTAAATATATATAAATTTATTAATATTTAAATTAACTTATTAATAATTTTTCTTAATTAAAAATAATAATAAATTAAATTTTATAACTTAAAAAAAGGGGAAAGCCTTTATTTTTACAAGGTCCGTCGACCTTTTTAAAAACTGCTACCTTGTTGCCGCAGGGCCTGTGGCAGTAGTGGTACTCTATACTACAGTACTATGACAACAGTCTACGGCTGTCGCTGATAGGAAAAAAGGAGGGGGGGTGTGGGGTTTCCCCACCCCTTCCAATATTAATTTTTAAAATTTATTATTATTATTATTTTTAAAAATTTGTTTAATAAAAAAATTATAAATATAAATTTTAAAGAAAACAAATACTTTTCTCCATTTAAAATATATACATTTTTTAATAACAGTTCTAGCATTAATTTGATAGGGAAAATGCAACCAACTAGTCAAATTTTCTCTTAAATTTTTTTTGTAAAATTTCAAAACCCTTCCTGGTTTAAATCTAATTTGCATAATTACTGAATAAGGAATCTAAGATGTTTTAATTTCTACATATGCAGAAGGGAAAAAATGCATACTAGTAATTCCAAATTGAAATATTCGTCACAAAGAAATATTGAGATAACTATTTCACAGTCACTAAAAAGATAGGAAAAGAAATAACGTAATTAACTGTGTGGATTAATTACAAAAATCTACTTGGGTTCTGATGCTAAAATCACACACCAAAAAGATTTGTGAGAGAAATTTCTTCTGTCAAAAACCTTCTCTCAAAAATTCCCTTCTCCAAAATTCACAATCCTTCGAAAATGAACCCTCGATTTTTAATAAGGAGTTCTTTCCTAAATTCGGCGCACTAATTGTGCAATCAGTCTTTAACTCTTTATATCTTTATTTTAATGTTTTCATGCACCTTTATTGCAATATAAAATATCTTAATTAAATTCACTTGACTTGTTTTTTAATAAATTTATTAAATTTTATTCTCATGCATACTTTATGTAATCTTAAAATTCTTTAATAAATTAATATCTTTTCCATGCTTTAATTTATTTTCGAAGCGTTAATTGATAAAATATTTATTAACTTCAGTAATAATAATATTTAGCGTTTATTTAAAAATGATCTCCTAAATATATTATTATTAAATAAAATAAATATTATTACGCTCTAAAATTAAACTTATAATTTTATCTTTAAATTTAATTCTTTTTATTTAATTAATTTCCCAATTAATTAAATATTAAAAATATTATAATAATTTCCTTTGAATTAAATAATTAATTTACTCTTTTAATCTGACTTAATTAATAGAAATATCACCAAAGACCTATAGGGTGAAATACGAAAACTCATCATAGAAAAACACATACAAGATCGAACTAAAGGGCTATAATACGAATTTACGTCATACGATACACTCGGAAGGTAAACCTCTCAGTCACTTGTCTTAATTTTCTAGGACAAATGGGTTTAAAGGTTAGGATTTGGACTCAAAAATTTATCCCCCCTCTCTTACCATTGAGATAATGTGATAGGGTACGCTCATCTTGGCAATTCAGGGAAGTCGATACTTGGTAGCTGCAATTTGCATAAAATTCATGCATGTACAAACACACATATATACTAAGCTAAATAGGCAATGGCAGGAAGTGGTGCATTGTGTAGATCTCGACTAGCAGGTGACTACGACTCTCTTCCTTAACCACATTAGAAACGTCATTCATAAAGAAAATATACACGCATACCATACACATGTAGTATGGGGTAAGTATCCATAAGAAAACACATGATAATCCATCTAACTAATCATCATCAATAACTGAAATCATTGTAATAATCATCATGCATACATGAAGTATAAAGTACCAAGTAGTCTCATCATAAAATCAATTGAATATGAAACAATATTTGATAATCTCAAAAATAATGCTAACTAATCTTCAAGCATAAAATTGGCCTAAAAGAGTTCGACAATGATAACAAAATGTAAACTAGGGGTAGGCATTACAAAATCTTTAAATTCATAGAAATTTTTGAATTTCATGAGTTCTCCAATTTTCTAAGTCCTTGCCTAGTGCAATCATTGAGTTTGAGTCCGAGCCCAATTTTGAATTTCTGAGTCAGAGGCGAGTCCGAGTCCTGTAACACTGAGTTGAGGTCATTGGTTTCAAACTTTCATCGATTTTACATACATTTATGGTTTGACAACATTTATAATTCTATATATCTATGTCAAATGATTATGTTTTCTATTTCCTTCAACCGCAATTTATATTTTTCATATGTGATGGATTTATCAATATGTTCCTTGTTTATGTATATTAGCTTCTATTTGATGATGTTATAGTGTGTTTGAATTATATATAGTAAAGGGTGCATGAAATAAGTTTCAAATCGTTAAAATCTCTAAATTTTGAGGGTTTTTCATTTTGCCGATTCATAGTTGATTGATGCATGGGCGATTCATAGCCAATTCACGACTTGGGTAGTCCTTGCCAATTCCGAGCTGATTTCAAGTTTTGGTTCTTCGATGTATGTATATTATGTATACTCAAAGATATGCACTTATATTAACCTCAAATATTGAATAAATCGATTGTTCTAGGATCACAAAATCACATATATTGCCAAATTCCTCAGTCAAAAACCACAGATCTCCCAAAGTGGAAGCAAAATTAGATAGGATCACATGTTTAGTGTTATCTGTTATCTTCTTAACATTTGTGATGGAAGATACTAAGTATTGAATAATTAACATAGTAAAATTGATTTCTGGATTTAAATCTGTCGCCACAAACTTATAGACACATTTTTTGCTTGTAACACAAGACAATGCTCTGCAAATGCCATCCATACACAGAATCACTAATATTAGTTAATTCCAAATTTGGCAATTCTGCACTCTTTCTTTTGTGTAAGCCTTAACCAGGATATAAATCTTAACCAAATAGTTGAAACATATGCCTGTGGAAGCCCCACTCGGAAGCACCTCCTAGCCTACTTCCACTCACATGTGGATGCCTGAGAGGTGCATTCGGGTGGCCTCCACAAGCATTTGCTTCCGCCACCAAGCCCAGAATGCCTACTTTGGCTTCCAAGGTTTTAGTATAGGTGTCCTTTTGCCACTTTTTTACCTTTTCTTAATTATAAAACTTGTTGTCTTTGGGTTAGGATCAAGTGTTATGTGTTATACAACTTAGCTAGCCACACAATATACGATTCTCAACAAATGCTTAATACATAACAATTTTAATGACAATGCCTAGTTTCAGTGTGTAAATAACATCAACCATTCCTTTTGCCTATGATTATTTGCTATTATTTATTTTTCCTTTGAAGCTAATCATATTTATAGTTACTAATGATGGGAAAATGGAATTGTTTTCTCATTTGTGTTGGTTATTGGGTTCATTCTGTTGAGGGGACACTCTGATAAATGTGCTCTTTTCTGGGAGCTCAAAGATGTTCTTTGATTTTGTCATTTTAGGTACATATGTGAAAGGAAATGTTAATTTTTTTTTAATATTCATATTATTTATCATGTTTTTGATCCATTTGTCTTGTACGTAGTGCAAAACCTTTGGTCAGTTATTTAGAGGATAAGCTATTATGCTTTAACCATTTGTTTTGTAATTTACTTGAGAGAATCTGCACGTATCCCATAAGGGCAACCTTCACGTAGCCACCTATACTTGATAAGATACCTTTTTCGGTTAAGGTATCTTTGGGCCTCTATTTATAGAGTGTAGGCTTTGGTAAAAGTGGTAAGCCGAGTGGTGGTTTGTCAGGAAAAAGTTGATTCTTGAGATTTTGTTTGAATGGAATATTGTTATGAATATCTGGACGTTTGATTGAGAAGTTTCTCTTATCTTGAAAAATATAACCCCTTCAATGTCCGCAGCTGGAAAAATCTGAATTCAATGCTGTAGTCTGCAAGGTACATGAAAGATATCAAAGTGCATGCCACTCTAAATGCTGGAATCTGAATTAGCAAAATTGAAAATTAGATGAAACCTGGAATAAAAATGCAACTTGATTGATGTCTTTTTTGTTTTTATTAAAGATTGAGAAAAAAAACTACAGTATAACTTCAAGTTCAGCAAAAGATCTCGGAAAGTATTTGTGCTGTTGCATCATAAATTACAAGTAGACAGTAACTTATAGAAGTCTCCTTATACAATACAAAAAATTGTCGAAGTTTTAAGTTAATTGATATGAAACTAGCAAGTATCATCTTCAATCCCAGGCTCCAATAATGTTATTGCAGCATTTTGCATCTCCATCTTATACTAGTAGTTCAAGGGGAGGTTGTGTGACAATAGCTTCCCAATCATGTGCATCTGGAGGTTAATTTGCAAGGATCTCTTTATTCTTCTCAGCAACTTTAATCTTCTCTTTAGCCACAAATTGTTTCAGTGCCTCGCACTCCTTTTCATCCAACATTTCATTATAGGTATTGAATTAATGGGCATATTTGATATCTGCTATGTAAACCAGCAATGCACCTTCTTGTAGCAAAATCATGAACCTGCAAAATCAAAGATAGCTGAGACCTGAGACATGATAAGAAGATAGGTGAGTTTTATAGAAAACCCTGTAAGGTCGCTCTTAGATTCTTGAAAAACTTCCTTGTTCCTACTCTTCCAAATGAACCATAAGACTTCATTAGTAAAGACAGACCAAAACTAATTGAGTTTAAGATCAATAGAATTCACAAAACCACCCGAGATTTCTATCCAAGAGAAGTTGCAAGGCTTATTCCAATCGGTAGGTTTGCCAAAAGAAAGACCAAATCAGCATATAGCAAATTTGCACTAAAAAACATGCTCAAAGGTCTCTGTGACAGAGCAGAGCATACAGTTAACAGAAGGGACATTATAGTGTTTGAGATTATCAGCAATAGCAAGTCTTTTAATAACAACATCCTAATGAAAACAAACTTCTTTTAGTTCTGTGGCTTGATGCCAAAAAAAATCAAGAATAAAATGCCAGTTGGATTTTGTCTAGTTTATGGACCAATTTTTATTTAGTGTTTCAAGAATAGATGGGTCCTCTTTAACCATATTGTAAATCTTCTTGATAGTGATATCCGAAAAAACAGAGCCATCTTGCCATTTAACCTCTTTATAAGCCTCAGTACTTCAATCAATTTGCCTGGAGAAAAAGCACCTACAACTTTCTTAAGAATAGAATATGTTCTTTTATGAGTGGCCAAGACATCAAAGTTATCTTTAAGTTCTTCCCAAATTCCCAATCTATGAAATATCACCAATAACTTTGATGCTTTTATCATACCAAATTTTTGCAGAGCAACTCCGAGTCAGAGCGGAGGGTTTCCCATTGAGTTCAATACTCTGCCAAATAGATCTATTGATAACAGAGGAGCAAGGAGGACCACTCATTGCACCTTTGAAACATAGCAATCTTCTAACTTGTGTCCAGGCTTTGCAAATGGAATCAAAACATTAGAGCCAAAGATTTTTAGCTCAAAGTTACCAAGAATAATATCAGCAAAGGAGATGTCATTCCATCTTTTACCTTTTTGGATCACATATCTCTCTGTATTATTTCTAACTAGCACCTTCCAAGGTTCATTTCCATAAATGGATTCAAGAATCCATTTAGAAGCAAGAGCTATGCCATGAGTCTTAGACTCTTAAGGTCTCTCATCCCAAGACCTCCCCAAGATCTAGGCATACAACACCATTTCCAGATAACAACATGTCTTTTCTTATATCCTTTACCATCAGACCAAAGAAAATCTTTCAGAATTCTATCCAGTTTCTCAACTTGATAACCATTGAAAAGCCAGGCTGAAGCAAAAATATAATGAGTGAGATGACAGTACTTTTTGAACAATCTGTGCCCTTCCTGCTAATGATAGCAAATGAGATTGCCACCTTTCGTATATCTTTTCAATCTTAGCATAGATGCAATTCCACAAATCTTTGGTTGAAGGGGAGACAGCGAAGGGGGTACCCAAGTATCTAACTATGCAATTTGGACCAGCCCAAGACCAGCCTTTTTGATCAAACCAAATAGGACTTGAGTCACTCCATCCCATGACAGTAGATTTATGGGAGGAAATCTTGGCACTAGAAGCTGAACAGAAGAATTGGAGTCTGATAACCATATTATAACCTTCATTAATAATAATGTAAGTGTTGTATCGTTTGCAAATTGGGTATTAAGCAGAGTATCTTGGTTAATACCTTAAGGGGAGGTCCGAGAGTAGATGATTTGAGTATATAAAAAAGTGCATCAGTAGCCAGAACATAATTTGAAGGTGCAATGGAATAACCTTGTTTGATGGATCTTTGTAGGGTAATAGGTTCAGAGAGGTTTTCATTGATGTCAAACTTTAATTTCGTTGCAAAAGTATGCATGGAAACCAAAAGCTGTGAGCATCCTCAGCACAAATGGCCACTCAAGTCTGTCACAAGCCTTTTCAAAATCCAAGAGAACAATAAAAGCCTTTTGTCCACTCTCTTTAGCCCAATGCAAGGCTTCCCAACTTCTTGTCAAATTCTCAAGATTTCAACTCCCTTTGATAAATAATGTCTGAGTCTCAGTTACCACTTCTTTGAAGTGCAGATATTCTTCTAGCATGCAGTTTAGCAATGATGTATAAGATTAGATTAAGGAGTGTAATAGGCCTCCAATTGGCAATTTGAGTTTTGTCTTTTTTCGTGGGGATTAGTTTAATGACTCCTCTATTGATATCTTTACCGAAAATCCTTAGAGTAGGCTTTATTATACAGATTGAAAAGTTTCAAAGAAATCGAATCTAAGTTCTTATAAAATTCAGCTCAAATGCTGTCATCCCCATGTGATTTATCATTGGCCATTTCCTTGATAGCTACTTTAATCTCATCAATAGTAATGACTTTATTCAGAGCTTCTTTCCATTTCTCTGAAACTTTATTTGGAATAAGTTTCATGCATTTAGCAAGATCTTCCTCCTACTTGCTATTAAACTATGAGGTAAACAGGTTTTGATAGTATTTAATAAAAACTTGAGTAATCTCAGAGGGGTCACTAGTATAGCCCATATCACTTTCAAAGCTCTCAATGAGTCTCTTTTTTACTTGGATCTAATCAGGTTAAAAAATACTTGGATCCCCTATCACCCTCATGAATCGAGTCAGTGCTGGCCCTGCTTTTTTGCCCTTGAAATCTATAATTCTGATTTTTCAGAGTTCCATTTTTGGGTTGGCAAGCTGCTGAGTAATGCTGCAATCTTCCTTCTGATATTCGAGATTAAGTTCTAAGTTATTAAGCCTGTTTTTGAGAGTTGATTCTTATTTCTACCCTTGGCCTTCCTTTTTCCTATAGCTTGGAATAATTTCATCCAATTGCTAATAGAGCAGTTCCGTTGATCAATGAAACTAATGTTCTCATTACACAATTTAGATATATGAGTAGCCATTTGGATAGCTTCAGTAGTATCTGAATCATTAAGAAGAGAAATACTTGATTTGAAGGAACCCTTTGCACTAATGTCAGAATTCTTAGTCAAACTTTCCCGTTTCAACTGTAAAAATAAATGAGGGAATGATCTGAAATAGAAGTTGGAGACACTTGAAACGGAGAAGTTCCAAGGTTAGAAGGGAAATAAAAGAGAGAGGTATCTGCATAAACGTTATCAAGCCTACAATACACTCTGTTTCTGTCAGTCTGATTATTAGTCCAAGTATACGAAATCGGAAATATCAAAGGGAAAGCTTTTCCTATTACCAATAGGATCAGATAGATTGAGCCTCCTCTTTGCTTTGTTCCAGAAGAAGGACTCATTTACCTTTCTAAGTATTTTTAACACCTCCAGATTTGTCCTCTCCATATTCCACCATATTAAAATCCCCTGCAATTATCTAGTGAGCCTTAGGTAAGGTCATTGCCATCCAATCCCAAAGTTTTGTTCTTATCTCTATAATCATTTGCAGCATAAAGATTGCAGATACCAACAATTTTGCTTTGCAGGGATAAAGTTATCCAGATTGCTCTGTTGCAAGGGGAGATTCCATGATCCACAATGAGATCTTCCTGTTAAGGGTGGCATAGGATGCCTAACCCTCCTTTACCTCTCTCATGAGAAGAATAAAAATGTTAGGCTTCATTCCAGATAAATTACATAATAATATAGGCTTGACATTTACCATATTAATTTTTTGTAAAAACACAAAATCAATGTGCTGTAATTTATTTCTCTAATCCCTAACTACATACCTTCTGTCAGGCATTTGTAGACCCCTTAAATAAATTACAGGGATCTCGGGTCTCTTAGCCCTGCTATTCATACGATTGCTCTTGGATATTGAATTCCTATCCAAGAATTTTCTTTTCTTCTCTTTCTTTTTTCCCCCCAACTAGGGTAAAGCCTTCATCATTAGAATTATTTGTGTGTAGATTTAAGTCCTCAGTCTTATCCAGTTCAGTGTCACGTTCAATGTTGGAAATATTAGCCTCCTCTCTATTGTTATCACATTCTTCTTGGGGACCTGTACTATTTTAATATCACCCCTATTGTTTTGAGAATTAACTATTGTAACATTTTCCATAGGTTCCTTCAAATTATCCTTTCCTTTCTCAATAGTTAGATCTTTAGAAAGATTGCTATGTATAGAAGGTGATTTTGTTTCTTTATTCATTCCTTCTGCTCTGCCATTAATAGATTCCAAAGCCAACTGTTGGGCATTTTTCCTGCCTGAATTGTTGGGGGTATTCATGGGAATCAACCCTTGGTTATTAATCAGCGTATTAGGCTCTGCATTAGCAGAATCGGATGGAGCAGTGACTTCATAGTCTTCTTCAAACAAAAGATTAGAAAGCGAAATAAAAGCATTATTGATAGGTATATTAGGGTTATTTTGACAAGGTGGCTGTTTCCCAGGGAGAGCATCAACACGAACAGGGTTACCGGAGGGTTCAGCAGGAGGATCAACAACAATGGCACTACAACGGAGGGCTTAGAGTTGCCAGAAGAGGGATTGAGATTAGGGCAATTCTGCTTACTATGCCCATTCTTCTTATAGAAAAAACAAGCATTAAGATTGCCTACAAGATTAAGTTCCCATTCAAACACATTCGTCAAGCTTTAATACCAGCCTTTTAGGCACGTCCACTTCAGGAGACAAGGCTATGAGAACCATAGCATTAAGGTGCAGCAAGGTAATCTTGGATTCCTCAACTTGCAGATGGACCTGATTTCTGAGGTGTATGAGGTAAAAAGGGCTAGAGTTCAGGTTGGAGATTAATAATCTCTAACTGTGCGGAGGGGACCTTGCCATGGCTTGTTCAAGTTTGCCATCAGTGGACTAGGGTAAGGCCCTCAATGTGGTTTTACCCACATTTTAAAAGTTACTCTTCAAAACTTTCTCCTGCATAGGCATGATTTTTAAAAATATAACAAAGAATCCTTTCTGAAACATTCCACAAAAACTAATTTCAATGCCTAACTTTGAACCGTAAACATTATTAAACCATTTATCAAAAAACCGTCTTGAAGGTAAAAAATCAGAGTCAATAGCAGCGAAGAAAATAGCAACATTTTTAAATCTTGTTCTCATTACTAAGGGAGGGATCTTACTGTCGCCTCTGTCTCCAATGTTTGCAGTGGCGACCCTGCCATGTTCTCCACTTCATTTGGAGGCTCCCCCCAATATTCCTCCGCCTTGCATTGCTGGCACCACAAAATTTCCATCAAACTCTGCAGAGGGTGGACAAACCGTTGGAGGAATTTGAAGAAACGTTTTTACCTTTCCCACTAAGTGATTCCAAACATTTATTTCCATTTATGGCAGTGTTATTTGTATTAGTAGCGGTTGTCTCATCAACTGTAACTTCCTGAGTGCCTCCAGGGTCATCCAAGGCCATCGTACTTGATTAACATAAATGAAAAAGGCCTAAATGGCCGGAATCGTACTAAAACAAGCCAAGTACGATGGTGGGCAGAACAAAGAAAAACCACAAAAAAAAGAGAGGATAGAATAAAGAACAATGAGAGGGTACACAAGTGCATTCAATCCAACTGTAAAGTGAAAGAGAACTAGAGAAACACCAAGGACATAGAAACACTTGGTGCAAACCCCCAAAAGAAGAGAACTTTTTGGGGATTGCACCACCAGGACCACATGTTCACTTCAGTACAGGCAATCCAGGGTCTTGCGCCAAGTTGCAGAACGTTTTTTCCTCCAATTGTTAATGTCAAGCATTTGAAAATTAACTTGATTGACACTTTTAGAACTGAAACTGAAGAGCATGAACAGAGGAAATCTATTGACTAGCGAAATGTTAAAACTTAAGAGAACAACAAGATCTTTACCATTATCAAAACTTAAAATGTACAATTGAGACAGACAAGAGACTTTTCAGCAATTTTTTATTGCCAATTCAGGCAGGCTTGATAAAAAGGGCGCCGGCTATTATCCAGACAGAATGCACCAAAAGTCAAAACATTTTTTTTTTCCAGATCTCTGAGAATATAGTGATTTTTTTTTTCCCATTTTTTTCCTGTTTTAGAGCAGATCGTGAAGAACAAATGCTGAAAATTTCAGAAAAATATGTTGTGTTTTTCATTCTCTGAATTTTGGTCAAAGGTGCATTTTGTTTGCAGGATAGCCATGTCCAATAAAAAGGAAGTGTTGACACTACATTTGGCTGGGAACAGACTTTCAGAAGCTATCTATGATTTTGGACACTCAGGATGAGAAGGCTTAACTCCTCCTTGTAACTTCCCTTTGTATTGTGGAACAGTGGGAGAGAGTTCTTGCATTTCTTTCATTATGATCTCTATGACCTGTTTTCTTGGAACTCCTTTAATGTGATTCCAAGTTGCCCTCCTGCGATGAGCACCGTGAATTTGATCACACCTGGCCTGGATGGCAGTGCTGGCTGTAACTGTGCATGCTTCAGGCCACTTGGCCTGGATGGCAGTGCTGGCTGTTAATTGTGTAATTTTCTCTTCTTGTAGACAGATCAGACGAAAATTAGATCAGAGAAAAATGAAAGTGCTGCTAATTATGCAAATTTGTCTTATTGCAGGGAATCAGGTTTTTGTTTTGTTTTATTTTATTTATGTTTTGCATCTTCTACCAACTTCTAGAAACAGGCAAAATTCAGATTTTTTACGAATGACCTTGAGTAGGTATATATAGAAGAGTCTTCAATATTTTTTCGGGTGTTGAATGTTATTGTTGATATTGAGCACATCTGGGGGAAGGGATGAAACGCCTGCATATCACCTCTGCTCACTGGCTGAAGGGACAAAATCACCAAGGATCATCACTGTTTGGATAAAGGGATGAAACCCCCACATCACTTTTGTTGTTGTCATTCAAGCTTAATACTGAGTTTTCTGCAAACTGTAAGCTCAATTGCTGCTGTTAAGAGAATTTATGCCAGTTTTCAATGAATAAATTAGCTTCAGAATTTGGAGCTTCTAGTGAATCTTCGTAAGCACTGTCAAATGTTTGAATGATCCGTGAGAAATTTCGGGTTCAGTATAAGTGAATGTTATTTTCTTGATTCTATATTTGTATAAAAAGTAGTTTTTGAATTTTATAGTTAAAAAAAAGTAGTCAGATCATACAGACTCTTAAGGATAAAAAAAGGTAGCCAGATCATACAGACTCTAAGGTCTCTACACCTCCCATAGCTTCTGTGCCATGATTCTTTTAAAATACTAAAACATTGCCTTGGTATTAAAATATTCCTGACCTAGGATGAATATTATAAGATATTTTCTTATACAATTAAATAATAACATTTATCTTTATCAAAATACTTACAGGCTCAATTTTCTTCTTGTATAGACATTTTATACCAAGAATTGGCCTAGTTTACTCCTGGTTAGTAACTCAGTCCACTGAATTACAGACTTGTGATGTCTCAACAGGCCTGGCACACAATATATTTAACTGTATATTCTTTTAATGTATTTTTAGTTTACTGATTTTTTTTCTGCTGTGCACTGCTTATTATTTATATATATATGTTCTTATTTTTATGGGTAATAGCTTTTTAGTTGCTATTTTTTTCACATTTACGGTTTTACCCCCCCCCCCCAATTCAAAAAACTAATAATACTATGTGTGTCCATCTTTGAAGCATTCAATTCATACCCTTTATCGAGTATTATGTACTCTCTAATGATGCAATTGTTCTTTTATTTGGAAACCATCATGGACTATTAACAGAGGATATATATTTAACATTTATCTTTATCGAAATACTTACAGGCTCAATTTTCTTCTTGTATAGACATTTTATACCAAGAATTAGCCTAGTTTACTTCTGGTTAGTAACTCAGTCCACTGAATTACAGACTTGTGATGTCTCAACAGGCCTGGCACACAGAATATTTAATTGTATATTCTTTTAATGTATTTTTAGTTTACTGATTTTTTTTCTGCTGTGCACTGCTTATTATTTTTATATTCTATGTTCTGATATTTACGGGTAATAGCTTTTTAGTTGCTATTTTTTTACATTTACCTCTCCCCCACAATTCAAAAATTTAATAATACTACGTGTGTCCATCTTTGAAGCATTCAATTCATACCCTGTATTGAGTGTTTATCCCCTTTTATTTGATTATTTCCTCTGGCGTTGACAAAATATTTAAATGGGACATTATTATGTACTCTCTAATGATGCAAAGTGTTCTTTTATTTGAAAACCATCATGGACTATTAACAGAGAATATATATTTTAGGGCCTAGAGCTATTCTATGTTAATATACATCCATATATGTATTGATAATGCTGTGTAGTTTGTATCCCTAAACTTCAATTTGCTGCTCAATTGAGACTGTCTCTGTTCAATTGAGACTCTGCTTTTCAGTTCTTACCATTCATTTTAAGAGACTTGCTTGTAATTCCAATGTAGGAGACTAACGGGTCAACAATGGCATTTTATTAAAGCTTGAAATGGTAAAAAAGAGTGTTGAAGCTGTAGATGCATCTGTTTTAATTTTTAAATCATGGCTTCAATATGACCCAAGCTCTCTTCATGTCCTCTTCTATAAATTGTAATGTGAATAAATTTATAATGTATACATTTAATTTATTTTTAATATTTGTATCCATCTATAATAATAGATAAAATGTCTATGGTATTTGCAGGTGATGTTAGACAGAGAGACTGGTCGCCCTCGTGGCTTTGGCTTTGTAACATTTTCTGATCTGCGAGCCATGGACGATGCTATTGAAGAGTTACATGGACGAGAATTAAATGGGAGGAACATTTCTGTTAACAAAGCTCAACCTAAGGCAGGGCCAGATTCTGATTATGGTTTTGGTTCTGGCTACAATTCTGGAAGAGGGGACTATGGTGACAAAGCACCAGGACGATCTGATTGCTTCAAGTGTGGTCGTCCTGGGCATTGGGCTAGAGAATGCACTGTGGGTGGTGGTGGCGGCGGTCGGTTTTCATCACGCTCCAGGTATGCTGGTGCAGGTCGTGGAGATCGTCTTGGAGGGGATCGTTATGGAGACCGCTATGATGACCGCTATAGTGGTGGTCGATATGGTGAAAGAGACCGTGGTGCTGATAGTAGGGACAGATATGGCAGTCGGGATCGATATGGGAGTGATCGTTATGCACCGAGTGGATATGGAAAGGAACGGGGATATGATCGTGATGCTCCTATTGGTAGGGGAAGTGACCGTTATGTAAGTGGTGGCCCTGCACGTTATGAAGGAAGCTACAGAGAAAGACCAGCACCTTATGACCGCCCAAGTCGTGGACGTCCAGCTTATGATGATCGCTATTAAGGACTGAATGGTATTTATGTGTTTTTGTGGATCTCACTGATGAATGATACTTGCAGGTCACTTAGTTATTTCAAATGAAAGATCTGTGATTGATTGTGGCCACGATAGATATTGCAGTTGTACTAAATGATCACGATCAGATGTTTTCATGTTGATAGGATTTTATTTCAGCAGAAGTTGGTACAGAACACACATGAGCATGGTTCTCAACTTGTTTCAAAGTGCATTTCTGTTTAGGAGAGATTGACAGTGCCTATGATAATCGTCATATTATGCAGTGCTTTTACAGTTTCCTGTAATATTAGAAATGGCAGAAATCAGCAACATGTTAGTGGTTTATTGAATTTGTTTGGCAACAGTTTGGTTTGAGATGAGACATTATCCTTAAGCTTTAAAAAACAGAAAGTATTATGTGCTAAGTCACAGAGGCTGCAGTAGAGGCTTGGCTGCTGCTTGAGACACTATACTTGATATCTGATCAGTAAATTTTTGCACATCTGATTTTTTTCACACTAAACTTGACTCTGCTGATTTGGTCCCCTGATGGGTTTCTGTTTCGTATCCTGCTTCAAAAAATTGGTGAGATCAGTGTGAATGACAAGATTGGTAAATTGACTACAAAACCCAAGAGGTTTCTGGTTATCAGATTGCCTTAACAATAGTAATACTGTAGAACAAGTGGTGTATTATAATGAGATCTCTAGTCAGCCTAGGTCTACAAACATATCAAACTTAGCAACCCAGACTGTCTTCAATCCGATTAATCAGCAGAATTACTCAATATGTTTGCCCCTCTACAAGTTGACGTTCAGAAAGTAGAATGTAAACCATCAGGACAGGTATGCCTTCGGATCGTGGCACCATTTGCAAGTTAACAAGTGGAGGATTAAATGACTTGTGACGGTCAGAGATGGATGCTTGCTGCAGAACTGTTGATTTGTTTTCTGCATGAGTTAACCCATCCAATAACATAAAAAACTTTAAGCTTGACACCCACCATTGAGAGTTCAGTACTGAAACAGTCAAGGTTGAAGCCTGAGGCCTTCCAGTCTGTATTACAGTTTCAAATTTTTCCACACCCATTTCCGAGATCTCCCATGTTTTGCAGTTTGAGATCCATCAGATTGAAAGAAGCTACTGCAACTTTGAGATATATCTGTCTGTAGTTTCAGAGACAGACCTTGTTTTCCAGAAAAAAAATTTCCAATCTGACTGGGAGAGCTGCTCCATAAGGTTGGGATTGTGTGATGCCTGCATAAGAAGTTCCGATTTCCAGTAATACCATTTCCCTATACCTAAGCAAGTCAACTTGATGATACGTACACATCATGAGAAGGAGATGATTGATTATAACAACTTATTGTTTACTTTAGCCTTTACTCCCTGTTAAGTGAATAGAAAACTTCTTGATGTATTTGCTTTCTCAGGAGCATAAAATTGCAGGCTGCTGGCAGATTACAATTCGTGTTGGCCAGTTTGGAATGGTCTGAATGATCAGCGAAAGGGATACAGGCAGTTGTTTAAGGCGCCTTATGTTAGGCCGTACTTTAAACCTTTCCTGAAGCAGTGACTCCTAGTAACTCTCTGTTGGTTGCCTAACGATAAATTTATCAAAGCAGTTACTGTGATGGTGTTACAATATATAACTTCACAAGCTTATATAACTTCACAAGCTTTAAAATAAAATTACTTGTGATGATCAGATCTGGATGTTTGCCCCGTAAAACTCTTTATTGGTGTTGTGCATGAGTTGTTTCTGTCTTGAACATAAAAAGTAGTAAGAATAAAATGTACGCTGGCCAGCAAGAGATTAAAACTGAAACAACCAAGGTCAAAGCCTGCAGTTTTCCAGTTCTATATAAAGATCTGAAAAATACTATTTTCCAAAAGCAGTCAATCATGTTTTGTGTTGTGAAATCTATCAGATCAAAACAAGACACTGTTAACTCTGGGATGTCTTGAAGCTTCTCTAATTTCAGTGGAAGTCTGTTTTCAGGAAAAGGGTTTTGGACCTATTTGATTAAGGCTTAGAACTACATCAGAAGTTTGGGGTTGTGCAATTGTTGTGCAAGAAATTCTGAGTTATCAGATAGTATCAAATCCTGTATTCCTGGAAATGTGTTTGAAAGGTATCCGTCTCAGGGGAATGTGTTGGGAGAATTAGAACCATGAATCGTCATATCTTGATACTTGTCCTTGATGCCTCAGATTCTATGAACTCGAGCTTGATGCGTTTTGTTCACAAAATACTACCAAGGAGCTAAATAAAGATTTGCAGTCTACAGCTGTGTGCCAACTTGCATTGTTGCATAAGATGGGCATATTGATCAACGAAAGAGCTGCAAGCAGTGGCGTAAGATGCCCCAAGGTTAGACCTTAGTTAAGCCTGGTGACATCCATATGCAAGCTAAAACTAAGCCTGTTACAGATGGTGAAGTTTGAGTTTGAGTCCGGTTTTATTCCCCATCATTCGTAGTTTGGGACATCAATTCGAGATGAGATTATCTTTTATATTTTATAGTACAAACTCTATTAGGCATGTCCTTTATTTGTTTAATTATATTCTGTTTGAAATTAGAATTAGTGGTAGTACCGTGAGCTAATGCAGTAACATACTCTGAAGCACGTTCAATCTAGCATAGGTTGAAAACAAACAACCAGCATGTCTGTTACCAGGTTGCTATTGTGCACCAATACGTCTTGCATTTCTAGGATTGTAGTCTCTGGTTTTAGATATGATTAGTACCCTAAACTGGAAGTCAGCAAGTAGCATGTCTTTCTTTGGGTTATCGTTGTCCTATTTGGGGTTTTTGCAATCTTTAGGAGCTATCCCATTTCCCTAAGTCCTTTTAAGAGAACTGTTAAAATTTGATCAATCATTTGAGAAATGGTTTACATAAGTTTGGTTTTGAACCTCCTTGTGTTAGGAAAAAAGGCTTTCTTTGCTTGTTTGCTTTCACAATTTAGAGCGTGGTCACCTGTTTTGTTGTCGTATATAAGTACAGGTAGTGTATCCAAAAGTTGCTGTAGTTGCAACTGATGGGCACTCATCACTGTGATTAATACGTTAAACATGTTTGAGGCTAACCCAGTATCCAAGGGAAAAGATATGCGATCTAAGTTTGGTATTTGATGTTAGAAATATTTGATAGAAGCGCAATAGAGCGGTAGGTTATCAGCGGCGAGGACTTCTGTAGAAGTAAAGCTTTTGATGTACGGTCAGGTAGAATGTACGGTCGTCGGTAGATGTCAACGTGGTCGGTTTCCCTCAAAGATGGATGCTTGTCGTTACGATCGTTTTTCTTCCGGATGTTTAGGAATGCAATTATATTTTGAGTGAAACTTGTGTGGTTTTGAGTTAATGTTGACAAGTTTCTGGATTCCGATTTATTTTGCGTTTAAGATGTGTTAACAAAGAAAATGAATAAATTGGAGCTGAACAACACACTTTATGTACCTTACCACACAATGTCAAATATTTAATCCATCAAAGGCCATACCATGTTCAATTACTTCCTTGTAATTATAGTCAATATGTAATCCATCCAAGCCCATTCGAGTTCAATTACTTCCTTGTAATTATAGTCAATATGTAATCCATCCAAGCCCATTCGAGTTCAATTACTTCCTTGTAATTGTAAGTGTTTATTCAATCCACAATTACCCTATATAGCATTATTCCCTTATAATTACACCACATAAATGACTTCTAATCCATTGTGCATTTCATTATTCTCTCTTAATCTAATTCAACTCTAGCAACTAATTCTATTCCTCATATTTCTCACTATCTCCTCTAGCCACGATCCATCTTAATTCTATTCACATCTCTCTATTTGACAATCCCCTCCAAATTTGATGATATTTGTACCTAACATATTCTTAATCCTTCTCATTGGTACTAAGGTGAAGACAAATTTGTCATACAAAGTCTCTTACCTATTTATTCAATTACTTCCTTGTAATTGTAAGTGTTTATTCAATCCACAATTACCCTATATAGCATTATTCCCTTATAATTACACCACATAAATGACTTCTAATCCATTGTGCATTTCATTATTCTCTCTTAATCTAATTCAACTCTAGCAACTAATTCTATTCCTCATATTTCTCACTATCTCCTCTAGCCACGATCCATCTTAATTCTATTCACATCTCTCTATTTGACAATCCCCTCCAAATTTGATGATATTTGTACCTAACATATTCTTAATCCTTCTCATTGGTACTAAGGTGAAGACAAATTTGTTATACAAAGTCTCTTACCTATTTATTCAATTACTTCCTTGTAATTGTAAGTGTTTATTCAATCCACAATTACCCTATATAGCATTATTCCCTTATAATTACACCACATAAATGACTTCTAATCCATTGTGCATTTCCTTATTCTCTCTTAATCTAATTCAACTCTAGCAACTAATTCTATTCCTCATATTTCTCACTATCTCCTCTAGCCACGATCCATCTTAATTCTATTCACATCTCTCTATTTGACAATCCCCTCCAAATGTGATGATATTTGTACCTAACATATTCTTAATCCTTCTCATTGGTACTAAGGTGAAGACAAATTTGTTATACAAAGTCTCTTACCTATTTATTGTGTTAATCATTGTAATCTATCAAGTTTTTAATGCATTCATTTACATGTGACAATGAAGAAGTCTTATGCAAGTTTCATAACCTGACACAACCTCAAATTAGATTTCAAAAGGGTAGAATATCAACAATTTAAATTTGTGACCTACATTTTATTTTTAATATTATTATGAATTAGATCTCTACTAGTTATTATTATTTGATTGGTAAATGACCAATGCCTTCTATATATAAGAGTAAAAATAAAATGAAGTTTAGTATCTCTGTTCAATTAGGCATTGGTAGTCTAGCTCAAGACACTTCTTTATTACATAAAATAAAAGGGCACATTCCAGTTTACATGTTTGATTATAGGGTATTACATTTGTGAATGCTATTTGATGTTGAGCTTTATTGGATCTTGGCACGCTTAGCATGTTTCATTTTTCTCTTCCCTTTGTGATCTAACTTGCCATAGTTCTTAAAATCATGTTTTAATCAAGAACTCTAAACTCATTTTATTTTGAATTATTATAAGGAGTCAATTTTTAATTCGTCTTAGTCATTAAAGTCAGTGGTTATATCAAGAAGATTGAAAATTTGGTAATAATGGTTTAAAATGTCTTTGGTTTCTTGCGGTCCTCTTGTTTTTGTATTCCCCTATACCCTCAGGTAGGGCATTAACTCCTTATTTGAAATTTCCAAGCCTTTACCCTTATAGGGTAGTATTTGCTTGTACATAGATGTTCTTAGAAAGTATACCTTTATAAGTTTGAGTTGGGGAATCCTTTCATTATTTCTCCTAATTACTCGTTCTTCACATCTCACAAATCTGCTAGGGAGGCAACTAATTTATTTCCTTCCCTATATATGTGTTGTATACTTGTTTCCTCAAATTTATCTAAGAGAGTGAGAGCACATTCTAATTTTAAATTGATTTTCCAGTTAGTGTGGATTGCATTTAAGATTAGTTGAGTGTCTTTTGAAATTATCAAAAATTATAATCCGCAATCCTAAACTCAATTTTAATCCTTCTATTAATGCTTCAATTTCTACTATATTGTTTATTACTTGTTTCAGAGTTTTTGCTCTCTTGAGAATCCATTCTCCCGCATTTGAGGATATGATATAGTCCAACCCTTCTTTCCATGGATTGCCATGCGAAGCCCTAAGATCTCTATGAATTATGTTCTTATTATGAACATTCTACATAATAAATAATTTTGTACCACATCTTGTCAGCTTCACACTCGATTAACCAATTTTTACCTAAAAAGTCATCCTTTCATGAGATAAATTTCACGTTTCAAAGTTTATGATCCATTTAAGTTAAATCTATCAACATTTGCCAATTTTAATTCAATACTTGCACCAACATTATCTTTAATTTAATATTGAAATAAATATACTTAAATATTGATATGTTTCAAAAAGATCTATCAATAAAGACTTTTCGTAGTAATTAGAAACTTTTGAAAAATGAGTGTGTAAATGTTTTTTAGAGTGTAATTTGAAACATTGATGGAGAAAAGTTTTACACATTTGTTTTCTAATAGAATCTATATATAGAATTTTCATTTAAAAAATGTATCTAGGGGTCTTTTTATTGAAGTTTATGTAAGATATTGATTCACTCATAAAAAGAGTTAAATGATCATCTTATTGATTTGTTTTTGTTTCTAATTATTTGTCGACAATATGAAAAATGTAAAATAAATATGTAATTTTTTTTTTCAATCAGTTCCTTAACTTTTTTTTCTCTTCCAAAATATAACTAAATATTGATACATCATATAATTAGGTTTCCTATTTAATAGAGTGAATCTAATAAAAAATGTAAAACTATCTATTGTAATTATTCTTATGAAAATTATTTATATCTATACTAAAAATTAATTATATTCAACTATAATAAAAACCTATTTAAAAATTGTATATGATTTCTAAATTAAAAAATACATTATCTTTTCACAATATAAATAAGATAACTAGCCTACCCTTATAACTTTATTTTAAGAGAAAAGGCCAATCAAGTTTGATATCTTAGTTAAAAAACTCAGTGTGATTCATAGATCTTTAAGATCAATTATGACCATTGAAATGAACATAATTTGTTTAATTAAGTAGGTACAATTTTAAGAAATCATATCCAATTCACTCTAGTTGACTATTTATAGAGCTACGGAAGAGGGAAAATTTCAAGATATTTGGATACCTATAGAAATAATCTAAATCTAAATTTCCATCTAGAAACAATTATAATTCTATATTAATTCTTAAAAAAGTTAAATTCAAATTATCTAATGTTTTTTTTACTATCCTAATAAAATTTAGATTTTAATTCTTGAACTATACATCCTAGCAGATTAATTTCTTAAAACGCATAATACTTTATTCAATTTATCATTCAATTATTGATTTTTAATTTCTTGATATAGATTTGTAAATATTTTATTTGATTGACTATGATTGAGGGTAAGAAATGTTACTTTCCTTTGTAGCCCCATGAATGATGATACATGAACACCTTTAGCCAAACAAATCGTAAAAATAGGCCTACCAAAAAATGATGCTACCCGTATTACATGGTAACATTTTTAAATTTTTTCAGTGTAACTATACGCCAAAATATAGAAACTTGCCTCGTCACAAAGGATTATACTTAAATTCTATATGAAATTTTTGAAAGCTTATTTAGTATGAGTGCTCCTTAATGGTTAAAATATTTTTATATATTATTAATTGTATCTTATTTGCTTCTAAATCTTTATATTATTAAAGCAAATTTATTGTTATATTTCATGTTTTGAATCCTTTTTTGTCACTTGTGGTGCAGAATTGAGGCGTACCCTAGTAGAATATCTCTTGCGCATCAAGACTTTTGAATTTCTTTTGGAGAAGAATTATAGAAGAGGACCCTCAACAAATTTAGTGACAACCAAAGCCATTAACCAATCATAGGCAAATGTCTGTTCAACATTAAAACTAATGATAATGATGCTTTTGAAAAAAATCTTGTAGTTACCACAAACTGTTGTAGACAACCAACTTCTTTTTTCGATGCCATTCTTTTCTGCCCAATGTTTGACCTCATTGGAAAATCAGATGATTTCAACAACTTTGATAGGAATAAGCATATTGAGTAAAAACATAAACTAACAAATAAATATATAATAAAAAATAAAAATGAGTAATTAAATAGAAACCAAAGAAATAATAAATATATATGAAATCATATACATACATGTGTGTGTGTGTATTGATTGATTTTTAAATCATATTTTTTAAGGAATAGTTTTGTAATTGTTTTTTTTTTTTTTTGATCGGTAATAAGATATATTTATTAATAATGAAAGAGAGTTACATATGCAGAGATAATATAATAACAGTATCCTCGAGACCCCCTATACACCTAGCTTTTACATCCATCATCAACTAAAATGATATCTACACACCTATAGCCCTTCACAATGCTCTATGAACATAGACTGCTTTTACAATAATAAACGTAACGTTCACATCACACTCAAAATGCTTTCAAATGAAACAACGTGTCAACCTTAAATAGAACAGAGCCTTCTCGATTTGGATTAACTAATACTAACTGATCCCTCCATTTTAACAAAAATGGCCCTTCAGAACAAAAAATAAGACTCGTCTTCAAAAACCCCTAGCCACCAGTCTCAACCAAAACCAAAAATGCAAAACCAGCTAGAAAAGACTTACTCATCCTCTGCGCATTCTTCTCTCCGAGCACTTCTTCCTGGGGATGATCATATTCAAAGTTGCGCCCTGTTTCTTCATGTTGTGATCCAAAATTGCTACTTTAAGAGCATTCCAAGCTTCGCGTCGGTCATTGATATAAGCCTCTTGATCCTTAAAACCTCGAGGCCAATTCATGAACGGAAAAACACCCTTCTCTCTGCCTTCCGCTTCATCTTCATAGCCCTCACTGAAGTCAAATGCCCAACTTGGGTGTGCCCACTCCAGCATTGTCTCCATATTTGGGATAAGCGCCTCCTCATAAATTTGTTTCATCACCCAACCGACGATTTGCTCATGTTCTCCCACCTTTAAGCCCCACGCCATTGTCATGGCAGCAATGTCCACCTGCGTTTTCCATCTGTGCTCGGCTTCATGGAAAAGCAGACCTAAGGTATCTTGCAGAGCTTCCACCACCGCATCCGATGGACATATTAACATTTTCTTTAGCCTCTGATCCGCTACCCAGCCAAAAAGGGCTTTCTGCTGTCTATGGGTTTTGAATGTGAAAGTCAGCTCCATTTGCGCTTACTGCTATTAGTTAAAGCCAAGGTTAAACTACCCCTACTAAAGGCGATTTACCCCTTAATAAACCTCCGCCTTACAACTTATTCATACATAATTGCCATGCCTTACAATGACATTGATTAAAAACTACGATCACAACTTTATGAAGATTACACACGCTTCACCAGAATGTAAATCATATCGCCGCACATCCTTTCTTCCATTAAATATTAATTGGCTTTGTTAATCTTATTGGCATCTGTGTTTAATAAATTGAAGAGTACACCTTGTTGATCATCTTTTTCAGTTCTGACTTGGTCATCATTCATCGATAAAGCCCACTTCGATAACACGTCTGCCTCTTCGTTACCCTCCCTCTTAATATGAGCAATTTTGAAATCTTCAAATTTCAATAGTTCTTGTTCAATGAGGTTCAAAATTGGTTGCAGTTGCCATGCATTGATACTCAAATTTTCTATAGCTTGCACTGTGATCAGTGAATCCCCCTCTAAATGGAGCTTTTTAATCCCCTCCTTATTAGCCAATCAAACTGCTAGCAAGGCAGCTTGGCATTCAGCTATATTGTTCGTTCCTTTATTGAGTTTTTTTGCTCCTGCCAAGAAGATGTGACCTTTGCTATCTTTGAAAACTATCCCGATACTTGAGTTCCCAGGATTTGCCTTTAGCAGCTCCATCAAAATTAACTTTAACCCATCCATCCTGTGGTACTTCCCAAATTGTCTCCCCAACATTTCCTTTGCTATTGTTCGTTACTAACACTCCTGAAGGAGATTTAAAACGAATCCTTGGCCAGGACATTTGCATTAAACTATCTTCTTTTGTGAAAGGGATCTTCATTGCTTGCTTTCTTGTTGCCGCCACACTTACTGTTTCTTCTATGGGATTAATAATTTTGAATAAACATCTCCTTAGACATTCCTTTTCCCTCCTAAATATCCTCCTATTCCTTTCCTTCCACAACTCCCATATAATCAAAGGTGCAATAATCCATATACTTGATAAAGTTGACTTCTTTTTCGTCCTTGGCCAACCATCAAACACCTCCCGTAGTGTTTGGGCTCGGGGGCCTTGCCATCCCAATTTAAATTGAACTATATCCCAGCATTTCTTTGCATAACAACATTGGATTAAACGATGATCTATGGTTTCTTCTTGCCTTTCACATAAAGAACATTTAGATGGGCCTACAATACCTATTTTCCTTAATCTTTCTGTAGTCAGAATCCTTCCTTTATAGGCTAGCCACACAAAGGCTCCATCTTTGGGTAGAACATCCTTATCCCAACACAAATCCTTAGAAAGGAATACTTCCTTATCTGATTCTGTTAATAAAAAAATCCTAATTTGACTAAATAATTACTCGATAAGGACCCGCACCAAATGACTTTATCCTTCCTATTACTAAGCATCACATTCCTTTCTTTGAAGATATTAACCATCCTATCTATTTGCTCTACTGGTAACTCTTCCCTGGGCACATCCCTCCAACTCCATTCTTTCCCAAACAAACCATCTTTTTCAATCATGTAATCTCTTACATAACTTCCCCATTTATCTTTGAAATAAGATTTCAGTTCACAGTTTTCTCTTGCTTCACCTAAAACTGCCAGCCCATTCCATGAATCATCCCAAAATTTTGCCTCCTTCCCATCACCTATCTGCCATGAAATATGTTTCGTGATCACCTCTCTACATGATAATAAAAAGTTCCATACAGCTGAGCCTTTTGGAGGGTCTCGTATTGTTAGAATTCTCTGCTCTTCTTCAGAATCTAGATATTTACCTTTTAGAATTCTAACCCAATATAAATGTGGATTTTCATATATTGCCCAAATTAATTTTGCTCCTAAGGCTTTGTTCATAAGATTCCAATCTCTTAATCCAGCTCCCCCTTCTGCCCTTGGATGACATATATTCTCCCATGCTAGAAGAGGGATTTTGTTGTCTTCATTTGCTTCATTCCACAAAAATTTTTTCATTTTACATTCCAGAATATGTGTCACTTTTTTTGGAATGTCAAGACACATCATAGCAAAAACTGGTATAGCAGAAACAACTGTTTGAAGCATCAGAATTCTACCAGCCAAAGATAACCATTTACCTTTCCAACCCTCCATTTTCTTTTGGCATTTTTCAATGAGTTTATCCCATAGGTCTACTTTGTTTCTTCCTTCAAAAAATGGGATACCCAAATATTGGTTTGGCATTAGCCCCATCTTTATATCCAGAATTCGACAAATTCTACTTTTCACACTCTGTGGGGTATTAAAGAAAAATATTTCAGACTTCTTCCAATTGATAAACTGACTCGATACCCTGCCATATAGGTCTAATGTTCTTTTCATCACCTTTGCTTTCTCTATACTGGCAACCCCTGCTAAAAAAGTATTATCCACAAATTGTAAATGAGTAAGAGCCTCCACTGTTTCTGTGATTTTAATCGTCTTCCAAAGGCCATCCTCTCGCTATTTGTGAATCAGTCGACCCAAAACTGCTGCCATAATAATGAAGAGAAAAGGAGATAGAGGGTCACCTTGTCTTATCCCTTTTTCTTGTTCAAAGAAACCTTGAGGGCTCCCATTAATCAGAACTGAAAAACATGGAGAGCAAATGCAACTTTTCACCCACTGGATCCATTCCTTGCTAAAGCCAAATCTTGCTAGAACCTCCAGTAAAAAGCTCCTATCTACTTCATCGTAGGCTCGTTTAATGTCTAATTTAACCATCATGTTTTGGGATTTTGACGCCCTGATGGAATGCACTACCTCGTGAGCCACAATGACACCTTCAAAGATCGATCTCCCTTGAATAAAACCACTCTGTTATGGAGATATAATTAAATTCAGCACCTTTTTGAGTCTGTTTGCCATTACTTTTGAGATAATTTTGTAAACAGTATTGCATAAAGAAATTGGCCTAAAATCTTCAAAAGTTCGCTGTTCTTCCTTCTTCGGCACTAAAGCAATAAAAGTGTTATTGATATCTTTAAGAATAAAGCCACCCTGCCTTGATTCCTCTACTACTTCCCATAGGTCCTTCAAAAATATATAGCTCAATGTTTGAAAAAACATTGCAAGAAACCCATCTGGCCTAGGAGCCTTGTCCCCTCCTAGGTTTTTTAAGGCTTGATCAACTTCCTTTTCCTTGATTGGTTCCATAAGAGCTTTATTTTGGGCTTCCGTTAACATTTTCAGAATAATGTTTAGAACCTCTGCTATCTCAGCTTTGTCCCTAACATCCTGCTGCCCATTTTGAGAGAAAAAAATTATGGCTTCTGCATTAATGTCATCTTTTTCAGTTTTGAGTTCACCTACCATATTATGGATTTCAAAGATTTTATTCGCAGCCTGCCTAACTTTAACTGAGTTATGAAAAAAAGTAGTGTTTCTGTCACCGTCTTTTAGCCAAACTTCTCTAGATTTCTGCCTCCAGTAAGTCTCTTCTTTGTTAAGATAGTCTTCTAGATCCTTTCTCAGGGATTTCTCCATTTTGAAGTCTTCCTCAAACATTCCATTTTCTATTACTTTGAGGCTGAGAGTTTTTAGCTTTTCTTTAAGATCCTTTTTTATATCAAAGATGTTCCCAAAGTGATCTCTATTCCAAATTTTTAATTGCTCCTTTAAAAATTGCAACTTTTTAAAGAAAATAAAAGCTTTATTACCTTTCCTTAGCGGAGCGTTGTACCACCAGTCAGCAATCAATTTAGAGAAACCATCTGCTTTCATCCACATTGCTTCGAATTTGAAGGGGCATCTTTCCGGAGTCCTTTCATCCTATATCCTTAAACTTATGGGAAAATGATCTGAACCTGTGTGAGGGAGGATTTCAGCCTCACAAGACCAATTAGCTTTTGCCCAATTGCCTGCCACTAAAAACCTATCTATCTTTTCAGCTATGTGCACAAAACCTTCTTTGCGATTTGTCCATGTGAAATCGCCTTTCTTGAAATTTATATTTACCAATCCATTTTCATTAATAAAATTGTTGAAATCTTTTTGGCATTCAGAGAGCCACCCTTTTCCCCATTTCTTATCCTCCAGATTTAAAATAGCATTAAAATCCCCCCCCACAATGGTCACTTCCTCTCGAAGATCCTGCACTTTTTTAGCTATTGACTTCCAAAGCAATCTTTTAAGTGCATTGTTGTTGGGGCCATAGACATTTATCATTGAGAAAGAAATATGAAGATGTTTAACATATACTCTTGCCCATTGCCAATTAGAGTTTAAAACATAATCTAAAATGTGAACTGATTCAGGCTTCCATAAGATTGCCATGCCCCCAAAAGCTCTTTGAGCACCAGTCAAAAGACACTCCCATCTCCTGAATTTATTTTTAAAGCTAGCAAAATCTTCCTCTTTGATCTTGGTCTCTTGAAGGAAAACAAGATATGGTTTTATTGATCAAGGCACCTTTTGATCAATCAAATCTTGTCAGGGGCATTGCTGCCCCTGACATTCCATGATAAGATTTTCATGGCTCTCGGGAAAAGGCTAAGCCTTTTCCCAATCTCAAAATTTTGGACTAATTTGCATATGTTCCTGCTATTTGCAGCTTCACTTTGATGGGTTTACGACCTCTTTTCCTTTGGCTTCCCACACTAGGCTTCTTCTTTTTTGAGCTGGTTTGTTCAAGAGATCTCTCTGCCCAGATACTTGGTAACTCTGACAAGCCTAGATCATTCATAGGCTCCTCCCTATCTTGGTTCTCCTTGCCATCCATACCGCTGTAGCTATCCAGAGCTTCCTCAAAGGATTCACTTAAATTTCTGCTAGGGGAAATTTCGATATCTTTGAAAACTTCATCTACTTGCCCTGTCTTATCTCCTTCCCTGGGTGTTGCACAAAAATCTTCCTTTGTTTCCAAAAGGGGTTGTTTTTCAATCATTATTGAATCCTCTTACTGGGTCGAAACCCTCTCTAGGTGTGGGAAGTGTATTTCCTTAGCTAGTTGCTCCCCCTGTTCCCCAAGAAAAACCTTATGAAGCCCCCTATTGTCCTGAACATCCACTTCTTCCCATGGGGTTTCTCCTACTATTTGAGTAGAAAGCACATTAACCTCCTTCTCCCCTTGCAGCATGCTTCTGCTATCCGAGTCCTTACCATCTGTCAATAGAGGTTGTGGAATCTCTTTGTTAGCAGTTGTTTTTCTTGAGGGAGATGAACCACCCATCTGTTCCTCCTGAAACTTCTGACATTCTCTCATCTCTAGGTCCTCTAGGAGTTTGTCCACCTCCAGGCCTTTCCCTTTCATAACCCTATTCATTGGAGGTACCCCAGCCATAGTATCATTATCCTCCCCCTCCCAAACATCTATCATTTGTTTCCAAACACCATATTCTGTGCTGAGGTTAATAAAGTTAGGGCATGGGTTACCTTCATTCATCATTATTAAGAGCCTTGGATGGGATGAAGAATCAGAATTATTAAGAACAAACTCTGATCTTACATAAACCCCAATCGAATTCCCAATTTGTTCCAACACCTGTTCACCCCAATACTCAGATGGAAGATTGTGAAGGTTAACCCATAGAGGGAAAGACTGCATTTTTTCTTTGGTTAGATCAAAGTTAGGCACCTAATCTTTCAAGAAGAAACCTTTGCCCTCTAGTAAATAAGGGCCGTTTTTCAAAATATCCTCTTTATCTGCTTTACTCGAAGCTATACCCATATAGAAGCCATTCGAAAGGGTTTTTAGTCTACATTCTATCCCCCATATAGATTTGCAACCTAAACAAATAGTTCTAACTGATGGCCAGGAGCCTAGCCACTTAAAGAAAACTGCTTTTTCCTTGAGCTCGCCTACAGATTCAACCCAATTTTCATTATTAATATGAATAAAAAACATTACCTCATAAGTTTCATTCGCCATGGAGCTTTGAGGAAAGGCCTTTTCAGCAACATTATCCCCTTGCGCCTTAGTCTCTGCCTTCTTTGGCCTGTAAAATCTATGAGTGATCTTAGAAAAATCAAATCTATCAAATTTCCTGTATAGCTGGTCATTGTTGTTGCGCCCTTTTCCCTTATTCCACTCATTCCCTCCATTTTGCCTTCTCTGTGGAGGGTAAAAACATTTATTTGCTTGCTGAAAAGAGGGAGCCGAATGCCCTGCATATCATCTAAAACGATTTAGAAGCCATTTGCCATCTAACTGCTCTCCATAGGCCCACCCTTCATGGCATCTGAAACTAGATCTGCTATCATTTGCCTGCTTGTAACACCCTCTTCCTCTGAAATTTGACCGTTGCTGCCATTGCCCGAAAACCAGAGACTCCTGCGCATGCTCCATGTTTGTTAAATTAAATCTATTAGTTTCGTAATTGTTGATTTAAAAATAAAATAAACATTTTTTATTACTATATAGGTTTTTTCAAAAATCACCATCTCCAATTCCTCTTGTGACCCATAAAAAAACAAGAGTTCTGGGGGAGCTTGAGTCCCTGCCTTCTTCTACAATCTTATTTTTTGGGTACTAACTTAAGTTTGGTCACACAAAGGTTTCCTTTGGTTAATATGAGTTAGATGTCAAAATTTCAATACTAGATTATTTAGTTTTCAAGTTTAGGAAATCTAAAATGTATACCATCTTGTAAAAAAATAATTGACTAAATATTTTATAAAGAAGAATATATTTTATTTTATGTTCTATATTAAATATAATAATAAGTAAGATTAGATATTTCATAAAATTTAGAAACAAAAGACTTATAATAAGTTTAAATTAGTACTTTGCATTAATTAATGTTTTAATGAATTAATTCATTTTTACAAAATTAATTTTTTTAAAATTGATTTTTAAAAATTTTTAAACTAATTTAATTTAACAATTTTTTATTTTTTTAAGTTAAAATGTTGAACATTATTAAGTAAATGTTAGGTACACTTATTAATTTAATTTAACAAATTTAAAAAAAAATTAAAATGTTGAACATTATTAAATAAATGTTAGATACACTTATTAATTATTTAAAAAAATATATTTTCATTTAATATATCAGCAAATAGCAATTATAATGAACATTTATCTACGAATGAAAATAAAAATAATAAATACTCATATTATGAACACTGTTTTAAAATACCAATGTCACTTAAGAAATATTTTAACTATTTTAACTGATTTTTCCATTAGACACAAGCAATTTTGGTGGAAAAAATACCTTTTTAAAAAGCTATTCTCATATAAAACAAAACAAATATGAATAAGAAATTAATAATAAATACTCTCTTTTTAACAACCGCTCAAAACTATACAATGCTGCTCTGCACATTTCTGAGAGTGGTGGTGGTGTGCATAACATTAAATGTAATTAGTGTTGATGATAATTATTCTTTTTTTGATCTTGAATAATAATATTAACCCCAGGAAAAGTGCACTGGACCAATGGAAAAATAGAAATAAATTAATATAAATTAATTTAAAAATACAATGTTTGCTAAACTTTAGAACTTTGATATTTTAGATACTGCACAAATTAATAGGAAGGTCAACTAAAAACATTAGTCTCCTCCCTATAAATAAGCAGGGACTAATAAAACCTATCATTCAACTAATTGCAATAAAGTTCAAGTAAAAAAAGTAGAGGTCTTAACATTGATGACTTTTCATCCTATCCAAATGAAATGATGTCAGTTAATGTCTTCAATGCTAAATAAATCTTATTATTAATACTCCTGTCATCACACATGAACCAAAACTCATTTGTAGATGAAAAGTTTTTGCAATCTTAACATTGTACTTCACCTAGATTCGCTACATCATTTCCAAAAACTATCATGCATCATTCAAAATATCTCCCATCCATCCATTCGTGCCACCTCACACTCCTTAATATGGTTTTTAGAGTTTATTGGTTTACATGACATAAATTTCAAAATCATCATTCCTTGACCTCTTTAAAAATGAAAACTCCCTCAACGTGTTGACATTAAAGCCATTATTCTTGTAATAATAAATATTACGTCAATCCTTCTCTAGCAAGACTACGAAAATCCTCCAATCTAGTTTTTTCACACTATTTAAAAAGGATAATGCCCGCATAGATAGATAACTCTTACACAAGAGAACCTTTGATAAAATTTTGTAAATGCCATGCTATAATTTTTTGCTAATAATTTTATGTACTATTATTAAAGAAATCCTTAATTTTAAAAAATTTTCTCTTCATACTATTATTAATTTTCTGATGGCACTTATTAAAATAAAAATAAAAATAGATGACACTCTAGGGAGAGCACACCAAATGTTGGACCATGGGTTGTCGTAAGCTCTTTTCTGTAACTTGTTTTCTCTATCGTGGGTTGCTGTGAGTGGTTGAATTTTCTTCTATAGTGGGTTGCTGAGTGCAAGTGCCATGAGTGACTGACTACAATGGGAAGGTGCAGTGCCATGAGCAACTAGAGGGTGCAATGTGTCGTGAGCAACTGGAGGGAGCAGTGTATAGGGCCGCTAGTAAAGTAGTCACTACAGTCTTTAGACTAGATCTTAGATTGCATGTGAACTGTTCAACATAATGTCAGACCTTTAACCAGATACCAAATTAGATTGAAATCTCTATAATTTTGTAACTTAACTTTGTTTTGATGACACGTGAACTGTTTGACTCAATGCATGTTATGAAACATGGTCCCCTGTGCTTGGACAGAGTCACACAATATTGTATCTGCATCTATTTATACAAGTGCTGCATAGCATTGTTACTTTGCAACGACAATTTTGAATCATGGACCCCCCACCCAATCTAGCAGCATTTTAGTAGATAGTTAACCGCTTGACATTACTAGAGAAGGATAATGCAGCTTTGAAAGTCACAACTCTTTCTCTTTCTATAGTCTCCCAAGGTCTCTTAGTACAGTTATAGAAGTACGAATCTGTGAACCAAACTCTCCAAGGCACTATTCACTCCCTATTTGAGACATTAAATGACTTGAGCTAGTAGGCAGTGGCTAATTCTTCATGCATCCAAGACCTCTTTCAAACTTTTACCACCTAAACAACATGCATTACAAAAGATATCTTCTCCATTATTGAAGACTTCGGAGATATCAGAAGCCTTAAGGACAAGCAAACCAAGATCGTTAATAAAAAAACATCTCTCTTGACTAAAACATAACAACATATTAAATCTCGGGCTTCCACTTGCAAGAACTCCAACAATACACCTTTGGTTGAGGTCGAAAAAATTGTCCAAGAGAAGTTGGTAGAAGACTGGGTTAGGAGCTTTCGAGAACTCAACCTTTGGGTTAGAGGTCTTCCTCCATCCTCCATTGACCCTCTCCCTATAGGCTATTCATTTCTTAGCGAGCAACTGGGTATTTTAGGGTTCGTTTGGTTCGTGGAATTTAAAAAATTAGGATTTTTGCAAACCTTGGTTTAGCCAAATCAAGGTTTTTCAAATCTTCATTCTGATTTTTGGGATTTTACTTGAACCTTTTGTTTCACTTAGAAGATGCGTGTGAAGACACAATTTTATGCGTAAGCTTGGAGTTGAAGGAAAATTTCAAAAAGTAGTCCAATCTATTATTTTGACACTCCTTAAAAAATATAACCAGGTTTTGATTTTCAATTCCTACTTGCTAGTAGGAAGTTGGAAAACCTAGTTTTGAGGCAAAATTGGAAGTCTAGTATGATAATTCCATTTTGCCAATTTTGAAACAAACACAAAAATTTTCAAATCCAGATTTTGAAAAAGCCAATTCCTATCGTCTTCCAGGGACCAAACAGACCCTTAGATATTACATTAGACAGAGCATGGTTTGGACACGATGACACCCTTTTTCTTAGGTTTCTCTCACTGGCCGATCCATTACAAGCTCTCAGGGCAAAGAAGAAGCTCTTCCCTTTTCCCACTAAGATATTTCTAGATGAGGACCTCACAAAATCATAGGTAGTTGAAGTAAAGCACTCTAGGAGTCTTGTGGTGGAGGCAAGGAGTAACGGGAAATGGGCAATTATAAGGAATCTAAAAGTAGATATTCATGACTCACCTCCCAGTTGTTGGGAAGTGAGACATAACCCAAGCCAAATGATGGTATGATCACCAATAGTTGGGAAGGTTTAAGCCCCCCATTGGCTCTCTGCTTGTCAACTATTAGAATGACAATGGCTCCTTGTGGTCTTTGCCGGGCTTACTTCACAATGCAGTTGGGTCTGCTAATTTTTTGGTTGTTACCAAGACTCATGAGAGTCCTGCATGGCACCTTCTAGGTTACACAGGGTATCAATGGCTTTCAGTTTGTAGAGAGGAGGTCTGTGCTTTCGAAGGTGTGCATGGTTCTGGTGGGGTTGCATGTTTGATTAGAGATGATCTGTTCAGTACTACCACATTGGTTCTTTCTGACACTTATGTCAGATTTATGTGGATCCGTGTTGGAGACACCAATTACCGTTAGAGAGATATCTTCATTGTTGTTTTCTATTTTCATTGGCTTCCTCACCTTACACCATGCATAGTGTTGAGGACAGGAACCCTTTTACGGACCTATATGAGAGCATCTCCAAGTTTGGGGCTATGGGTGACATCATCATTGTAGGTGATTTTAATGCATAGACTAGAGATCTCCAGACCCTCAGATTGATTGTGGGTCCGATTTGATTTGTACAACAAAGATGGATCCTACCAGTTTGGGGCTTTAGTGATTTTCTGAGGATCACAATGTGCTTCTTTCTTGCTATGGTTGCCACCTTCTATAGCTATGTGAGTCCTCTGACTTGGTGATTCTGAATGGCTTCTCTTTCTTCCTAGGCTTTCAGCTTTTTACGTGTTGGCCTCATAGTGGGGGTGCAAGTGTGGTTGACTACATCGTCATTGTTGCTTCTTTCCTCCCCTCCATCTGCAACTTTACCATCTCCCATCTTCCCTTGGCTAATCATGCTCTCCTTAGCCTTTGGGTTCGTGTTTCTTCCCACCCTTTGCCACCCACCTCTAGTCCCCCACGCATAGATCCACCCTCATACATATTTCTATTTCAATGAGAGTGATCATGATCTCTTCATCTTTCATTTGAGAAGATTCCTCTATTCTGCTAGCTTCACAGATCACAGTCAGGTGTCCACCATGTTTCACTCATTGGCCAACACGATTTGGGAGTCGACTCTCCTCTCTATCCCCCACCGCTCCATTCCCAACACCCCTAGATTTGCTCGACGGAATACTTGCCCCATGAACTAGTGGTTTAATGATACCTATAAAACTTTCCATAGCTCCTTGTGCTTGGCTTTCGATACTCATTCTCCCACTTTCACCAACATATGACTCTCTTACAAATGCTTTCTTCTCCATAAGAAGCGATTATTTATTGCTTCACATGGAAAATCCCCTTGTGACACATTTTTATAGTGTGCCAAGATGTTTTGGTGCATCATATTCCCCCAGCGTCCCCAAACCCTATCCACCCCCGACCTTCGCCTCCTTGCCTCCCATGTCTCCATGCTGTATGACATCTTAGGTCAACTTGGTCCCCTTCCCATCCCACCCCCACATTGTCACTTGTTCTCCACCTCCAGCATTTACGAGGCCATCAGACTTATGAGATGCAGTGGGCGGCTGATGAGGAGGGTTTTCGGGTTGATCTCTTCAAGCTCGATACCACTATCCTAGGCCCTTATCTCTCTACACTCTTTAATAGAGTGGTTTGTTTTGGTTTTTCGAACTCATGGTTGAGACACATTATTCACTCAATCTATAAGTTTGGGCTGGCTTCCAATCCCGAAAACTATAGAACCATCATGATTGGGCATACATCTGTCAAAATTTATGCCACAATGTTGAATATTATTTTATTTAGTGAGCTTGACAAGAGAAATTGTAGAGCTAATAGCCAAGCAGGCTTTAGGGCAGACTACTAGACTGTGGATCCTATCTTGACACTACGGGCTATTATCAAGGAGGCCCGAAACCACTTGAAGAAAGTCTACTTTTGTTTTGTGGATTTTCATAAAGCTTTTGATTCCATTCCCATATCAGCCCTTTTTCAGAGACTTAGAGATATTGGTATTTTTGAGATCTTAGTGACGACTATCATGAGGTTATATGAGACAGTGGTTGGTAGACTCATTACCACTGAGTGCCTCTCCGACCCTATCTAGAGTACCATTGGGGTGAAGCAGGGCTACCCTCTCTCACCCACCTTGTTCGAGATCTACATTGATGAGCTTGAGGCCTTTCTTAGTGACTCCTCACTTTCGGGTGATGACTGCCATCTACACCAAGTATTGATCTCCATCCTTCTATTTGATGATGATGTGATTCTTCTTGCTTCTTCTCCTGAGGGTTTTTAGAGGCTTCTAGATAGACTTGCATCTTTTTGTGACATGAGACAAGTGGTCGTGAACTTGGAGAAGACTCGTATTATGGCCGTCAATGGTCTGAAGAGCTCACATGTCCATTCTCACCTCCAGGGTCGAGAAGTTGAGATTACATCATCTTACACATACCTTGGGGTTAAGTTTCCTAGATCTTGTTTCAGCTTGAGATCTGCCATTCTACCTCAGATCAACAAAGGGTTGGGTTCCCTTGCCATGCTTGAGAGACAGTGCTTTAGACACCACTTTTAGGACACATCATCTAAGCTATCTCTCCTGGATTCCTTAGTAGGATCCACAGTGCTCTATGGTTTGGTGGTATGATGGCCTTCCCTTTTGGACTCAAATTGGGCCATGATCGAGCACACCAAGACTCTGCTCCTTCGTTAGATTATCAGATGTCATAGATCTATCCCCCACAATGTTATTTTGGCCAAGTTTGGAGCCCACCCATTCAGGCTTGCATCCATTTTTGACCTGATCTGGTTTATCCACCGTCTTCATGAATTTGCAAACTCAGTTGAAGGCCAATACAGATACCCTTACTTAGCCTACCACTCTTCAGTTGTTATTGTAGACTCCGATCCAACCACTAGAGCCCGCTGTTGGTATGCTCAGGCTACTATCTTACTGAGATCTATTGGGATTGACATTGATTGTCTCCCTCCCTACTAATTCTCATTGGATGCTCCTACTCATCTCCTTCCCTCTTGAAAAGAGTTGAACGTGCATGTATAATTGACATCTACAGGTAGTATATTATATGGACCTGGATTGATCCTCTAGGGGGTCTACATTTGAGGATGGAATTCTACGCTGAGCATTTCTTAGATATTTGTGATGGGATTATTGTACATCCTGACTACTTACACAGACATTGGACACATGCCCTACGTATCTCCCTTGCTTCCTTCAGGATGGGCTCGCACCGACTCCAGATCCAGGCTGATCACCATATTGCTAGAGATGCTGAGGTTTGTAGAATTTGTACCTTAGTAGAGGCAAAATTTGAGATCCATTTCCTTTTTAGATGCCCCATATACTACAAGATTAGAGGGATTCTTTATTGTCTATTTAGAGATTGTAGATCCCTCTCAGAGTTCTTCAGGTACACAGATCAACGTTGCATTGCACTCTATCTCTGTGAGTTTATAGCTTCATGACCATACTTTATAGCTATCATTCCCCATGAGTTAGACCTAGGCACAACTTACCATGACCTTCTTCTCACCCTTAGCTTTGGCTCAGGGTGTGAAGTGACCGTGTAGTTTCCCTAACATAGGCCATTCCAGATCAATGAAACCTTGTAGTGGACTTCTTTGACAACGATACTATTCTCATAGCACTCAGCTACAATACAAATACTTAATCTTTTCTGTGATGTCTCCTGTTTTCTTCTTCATTTATTGTGCTTGTTCTTTTGTAGACACCGTTTGGTGCTCCATTTGTCCGGTATCTTTTTAGTTGTAAGCTTCCAGTCCCATAGACCCAAGTTGTGGTCTTTTGTTGGACATTAATAAAATTATCTTATCTTATCTAAATGAATCTTTTTCGATTGCCTCCCAAACTTTCCATACATCAATGTTGCCTTCACCTCAACAACATTGTAAGTCCCCTCTAGTTTCTTAAATCCTATTTGTAAGGTGTCCCTATTATTCCCTTACAATAATTCCTACATATGACAATCCAGGATTTCATTTGGTTGCCCCATCAAAGTTTTTGGAAATCCTTTCTTTGTATTTTTTGTTGTTGATAAAATGGTGATTTTATGTTTTAATTGTAGACAATTTGTAATTTTTATTGAGGTATTTAGTTTGTCTCAAATTGAAAAAAAGAGTATGGTCAATTTATGTGAATTATTGGAGAGGGCTTGAGAGCTTGTATTGGGTTGTTCATTCATTTTCTTCTTGACCTTTTATTCATAGGCTAGAGGTATGTTATGTTTCTGGCATTTTAGTCTTCGTCTTTAGCCTTTCCTTTTCCAACCTTCACAATATTTCATGTATTATATTTTTCTTCTTCCAATTGTAGCTTCTTTATTTCATTTATGTTCTTGTAAAGATGCGATATATGTAGTTTAAAACATGATTATAATTTTTATTACTATAATTTAGGTCATCCTAGATCTTCCTTATATTTGTGCTTTGTGCATCTTTCTTTGGAAAATATCACTCGAAACCTTGTATGCATAGTAAAAGGAAATCGTCTCCAGTTTGCAAGAGTTGGATTGCATATATCCACATCTTTTTTGTAAGTATGATTCTATGTAATAGCTTCACAAACAACCATTTTATATGTCATGGATTTTGTCTACTTGTAATCATGTGTGTTGAGGTATCAATGTTCTCTATTTTAGAGTTTAATTCTCGTGTTCTGCTTCTAATCTCCTACACACTTGCTCCTTAAAATTTATTTTATCATGACACGTGTTTATTTTCAATGGGACCACATTTTTTGAAAATTTTGTTTCTATTTGGGATACACCTACATTTTTATGTTATGTACATGCTGCTTTGTAATAATTATAAATATAAGGAAACATCTCATGGCTTTCACTGTCATTCTATATTTTTGGCCGGGTGTGTGAAATCGCATTTCTTGGAGGCATTGCCTTAAACTATCAGAATGGTTGGTCCTTACTTCTATAATGTTGTTTACATCATCAATCATTAACTAATGTTTCAAGATCAGTACTTTTTTTATATTTTTAAATGTATAGTAAATGTTTGTAGTAATTAAATAGATGATGCTCTTTGTCATGTAAGTAGTATCCAATAGTTAAGTAGATGTTTGTACATATTATCGAGTATCGTAGTGTATAATTAATGATGGAGAAAGTATAATCTTGGTTCTTTTCCCTATGACTAAATTTTATCCTTATGTAAACCAAAGGATAGGGGTGTTGTGATATTTTCAATCTTGTAATTTTTCTAAATGACATTGTGACATGGTTCCCTTGTTCCTATTGTTTCCCACATTCATTTGTGGAGTTTTATTATTATATGTTCATATGGAGCACATGGGCCTACTTGTGTAATTGTGGAGTTTTATTATTATATGTTCATATGGAGCACATGGGCCTACTTGTATAATCGATGGTTCATAGAGATCATATGGTTTCTAATTCATCCAAATGATCGAAATAAGGTTATTGTCATGTTGATGTTTATTTTTTGACCAATTTGGGGTAGGTTATCTACGTACATTGTAGGGAAGTGGCTTGTAATGGGTGTTTGAGTCTCTAAAGAGGCCAATCTAGAGTAACACATTGTGACTTATAAAAAGTGATAACATAATAAAATAAACTAGGAATAACATTAAAAAAGATTAATATAGATGCCTCACAAATACCTTGAGTGTTTGTATAGGCTAAGGATGAGAATCAGATCATACCTATTGAGAAGGTATGACTAGCTTATATATATCATATACATATAAAATAAGCCGAGAGATATCCTTATCAAGGTATCTATTTTCATAATCCCATAATTTTCATCATCGCATATTTATTTGAGTCTAAGAGGTGTGAGAAAATGATTCGAGACTTTTGATCTGCCTCATTTTTACTTCCATTTCCTCTCTATATTTTGCATGATTTTAATTATAATTATATTTAGTCTATTTCTAATTTTTTTTTCTGATATGTAAATGAATGTCAATTTTTTTCTAAAACGGAAAATGTTTACATTGAAGATTGCTGCCACTGTAGAAAGCCTCTTGGTTTAATTAGATTTCCTTGTCCTCATGAGAGGATTCTATAGTTTTTCATGAGTCTAACTTGGGGGTCCAGAGTCCTTAGAAGATCAGTCCAAGGTAACTCAAGATACAAACTGTGTGATTGTAGTCTTCTTGCATGTAGCCTAACTTTCTTCTAAAGGATTTGTAGTTTCCTTAGATATATGATTGTTGGTGTTGATATTTTTTCCCTTTCTTTTCCTAAGTTCTAGTCTAGTTTTTCTATCCTTAGAGTTAAGTTACATCCTTTTCTTATGTTGGTTGTTTGTGTGGGTGGAGCCTTGTGTCTAGTTTTACTTGAATCTAACTTGAGGGTCTAGAGTCCTTAAGGGAAGAATCTAAGATAAATCAAGATGTTTTCCATGCGATGATAGTCTCTCTACATGTAGTCGAAGTTCCTCAATAGGATTTGTTGTTGTCTCTAGTATCTAGTTTTTGGTGTTGAGATCTTTTGCCTTGCTTTTCTTAAGTTCTTGTCTAGTTTATCTATCCTTGGAGTTGAGTTGCACCCATCCATTTTTTGGATTTTTCTATGGGCGGGGCCTTGTGTCTATCTCCTTAGAATTTTGGGGTGGGTCTTAGAGTTCTTCATGGTTAACTTGTAGTGTTTTTTCTTCTATCAAAGTTTACTATACTTGTTTTAACTTATGGATAGATTTTGGTTGTGCTTAGATTTTGGTTGCATGAACAAATTCATCATATTTGTATCATTTCATGTATAACATAAAGATTTAAGATGGTTCATCCAATATGGTGATACCTACGAAGCTCATACCTAAGTAATGATAGTTGGAAATTGCTATAAGAGCGGGTTTGGGTGCACCCTAAAACATATGTCTCTAGGGTTTTAGGAGATGGCTCTTTGTGAGTGGTGTTTAAAGAAAAGGAAGAGAACAACCTTTAAAATAATCTAAGGGCAAACATAGTTCTTTATCAAAGCTTTGTTGGATGAGTCAAGAATATGTTAGATGGTATTTGTAGATTCAAACCATTTATGACCAGAGGCTTAGGCCTAGAGTCATCTATGACATGGCACACCACAAACCCTTCATTCTTGATAGGATAATGAGAAGGTAAAGTGATTGGTTATATATCTCATACATTTATATCCGATTGCAAGAAGTAGATGCAAGGGTCCGAATAAAGATACAAAACTTCTAAAGAAAGCGCAACCCTTTTCAACCAAAGACATGGTACTTGACACTATTTTGAGGGAGATATAAATAGTTTGAATATGGGTTGCAAGAAAAATCCTCACTTCCTAAATTTCACCTTCTTGCGGAGCAAGTTGAATATATTAACAAATTAGACTGCACCTATGCAAGTTCAACACACGACACACCAATTAATAAAAATGAAAAAGGAATTGAATGCACAGTCCGCATGATTTATTAAGAGAAAACTTTCCAAGGAAGAAAAATATATAGCATGCACCCTTGGGTGACAAGCAATAAGGTCTTATTTTTAGAAATATAAAACCTACAAATAATACAATGTATTTCTTTTTCTATTAAAAATAAGTCCAATATTTTACAATGATTATAGAATGATAAAGTCCCCAAAGTTTTAGAGAAGTAACATTTCTTTGATTGGTTAATCCCAATAATTTTGCCAACTAGGCTTGAAGAAAATCTATGTCAGCTTGATTAGAGATTCTATGTTTGTACATACCAATACAAATGGTATGAAGGGAATTTTTTAAAGAATTTTGTTAGTCATGGAAATCCTTATAGGGAAGAATATTTCCTAAATATGCACTGACATGCCCCATTAAGGTGTGAATAGAGCAAGTTTTAGTTGGAAAAACTTGAAGAAAATGCATCCTCCATGGAATATATAGAGAAAATGTTAGTCACACGATCATATGACCAAAAGAAAAACATAAGAAGTATTTAAGTCGAGTCTAAATTTTGGAGAGTTTCAAGGATCTCAGCCTACTAGAAATGAACCTCAAAATATTTGGCTACATACACTAGATTATTATCCATTGGTCAGGAGAGTCAAATCACTTTGGACTTCTCAAATCAATTGTCTTTTTGATTCTATTAATAAATGTTTAAAGTTTCAAGAATACTTACAAAAGGAAAATTTAGAGATTTCTTTTGGGATGAAAACAAAACACTATTAGAGAGCATTGATCAAACCGGAGTGCCTAAGGTGCAAAAATGTTGTGAGAAAGAGTCACTGAAGAGAGACAAATAATAAAATCATGATGAAGATTAGCCAAGCGTTGTCAATAATCATGGTTCAAAAAAAAACTAGATTGATGAATTAGACAATTATAGAGGGAAGAGGTACACCGAGGTGTGAGACAAAGTGATTGTGTTTAATTAAATTTTGTAATGAAACTTTATATTTGATAACCAACAATGACAATAACATCAATCAAGTATCAGACTAACATATCAAAAGATGAAATTAGATCATCCATGGATTTGTGTATGTGCAAGGAGTTAATTATTTCCCTTACAAAGATGATGAAATGGTACCTATGTGCTAGACTACAAAGGTTAAATTTATTCTATAGCCAACTAGATAGAGTCTTTCTACCAGTTAGGTGTGCATAGCCCTAACAAGACTATTTTCCTAACAACCAATAACATTACTTCCATCTAGGTGTCCATAGCTTTGATAGAGTTACTAGCATAACTTAATTTTTGCAATGTTTTGCATTTTTGCTTTTACCTTCGATTTCACTTTTTTTCCTCATTGTCTCTAGTATGCATGGACAATTTTGAACATCTTCCTTCAAAGTTATCTGTGAGGCCTCACCCGATCTGCCATAGTATAGATGACATATTTGCATTATGATACTTCTGAATTGATGTTTTGATATACTTCGAGACTATAGGGTTATGTTATTTTAATATCTACATTTTAATGATCCGCACATTAGAACTTAATTGATATAATTAATGATTCCATTTCATGTTCTAAATTATTTCAATTGCTTTAATAGAAATAGAATTTGTAGAAATGCTTGAAATGTCAAATTATAATGTTAGTGTTAAAGGATAGATTTTGTTATACAATAGAACCTAATATTGTGAATGGGATGATCAAACACATGTGGATGCAACTTTATGACATGATAGAATTAGATTATGATGTGATTTGAAATGTTAATTTGATTATGATAATTTATGATGTGCAGATAAATGTTAATTGGATTATGATGATTTGTGATATGCAGATTTGATTATGATGATTTATGATATGCAAATTTTGACATTCTAAATTTGGAATGATTAAGAAAGGAAATTTAATTGAATTATGTTAATACAAGTTTTGTAACAGTTGAAAATATATGCATTTATGATATAAGTTTTATATGACCTCCTTGGACTACTGATGCTCAAGTTTAATGTGCAGGAAGTGGAACCATGGAAATTTTGGGGGAAACAAGATCCAAACCTATGTGAACACCGTTTAACCAAGGTGAATCTTTGGAAGATTCAAAAGCCTTTTTGTGATGTATCTTATTTTGTAAATGTAAGTTTTTTTGTATGTGGAAATTTTTAATCATAAAGATGCATTAGGAACATGTCGTGGTGATGTGGAATGTGATTTTATGTGTCACTTGACACTTGTGGACTTTGTGTGTAATTAACATGTTATTTAGGGTTTTGGTCATAGTGGCAATTTACCCTAAAACTAATTACCTTGTTAATGAGTAAGTAAACACACTTGACAAAGCGTAGGATGGGTCATAATCAAAGGAATTTCGGAATTGGACTTGACTAGGGTTTTGAGGGGTCATTAGGTGGTCCCAAAGTGTCTTTTATGTCAAAATGAGCTACCCACATGATAATATAACATGTTAGGGACCTAAATTTGACCTTGCTAGTGCCTAGGCAGGCTAGGGGGCCACTTTACCCATGCATTCTTCCTTCAATTCGAAATTTGAGTTGTCACATGTGTTTCCTCCCATGTTTCCACTAAGTCAATTATAGCAAGGTTGGAGGGAGACAAGTTTGTAAGAAGTGGCTTGGTGTTTTTGCTAAAAATATTTAGTAGGAAGGCCTTACAATAGGGTCTTGGTCAAATTAGTGGGGTGTTCACTCACTCTCTAAGTTTAGAGATAGTTAGGGTTTGGAGAAGGATTAGGAGTGCTCTACAACAAATATCATTGCCTTAGCTTGGACCATGACTAGTGTTTCAAACCATGTGCATTTTCTTTCTTTTAGTATTGTGTGGTAAATTTGCAATCAAAGAGAATTTGTCATGGGATCTTGCATTGTATTGTGAATCTTTGGATGGTAGACTTTGGTATTGTGTTTTTCCATTGTGAATCTTTGCATTGTGTTGTGGTGGTATGAATGTGCATTGTGGTTTCATGAAATTTCTTGGTTTTTTTTCTTTCTTGAATCTCCTTGTTTTGGAATTGAATGTCAAGTGTTGTTATGGGTGTGAGGGCTTCACTCACCCTTTGGGAAGGGAAGAGAAGTCTGGGGTAAAGGCTTAGTTGGGCTTGAAATTTAGTTGATAAACTTGGAGTATGGGCGCCATTATATGCCATATTCATTCATACCTTGCTTTGGGGGTGATAAGGGAAAGATGGTGTAGAAAGGAAGTTCAAAGAGTATGGGTTTCAAGGAAGCTATAGCTATTGGTAATATGTTTGAAGGATGTTGGTGGAAGCCTCGAAAGGGCATGTAAATTGTTGATTTGTGAAAGCCCCGAAAGGGCTTGAAGATTATTATTGCAAGTATGGTTGATATGGCAAGTCTCCAAATTGGAAGCACACCTTCACCCTATGACTAAGGTTCCATTGGTGAACCATTGTGAAATACCCTTGGCATGGGATTGTTCAAGTTTGAAATGTGATGTTCATGTATTTTTATGATTGGAATGAAACTCGGTTTGAATCTTATTTCCCCTGCTTGGTGGGTGGCTTCAAAGAAGCCTAGGATGGGAGGTGAGCCTCCATGGTTCCTAGCTTGTGTGCATGCAGGTTTTGTGAAGACAAATTTCTTGAAGATATTAGGATTTCACCCTTGACAGAGTTGGAAAAAGAAATCAAGTATATAAAGAGAGACCAACGTTTCATATCATCTCAAATGTGTTGTGATTTCAAGTCTCCATTTTTATTTCAATGTGATGTAAAATGAATTTTTCATATTATTGTATATTGTTGAAAAGGTGTAAGAATAGATTGAGAAATGGTCATTGTGGGGAAATATTCATTGTAAGTCCTTACATTATGTGATTGATGTAATATGGGAAATCATGTAAATGAAACACTTCTTCTTACAATTAAATTAATGTAAATATTTCATAATGGTTGCATTTTTTTTTTGAAAATGGTTGATTCAATTCATTACCTAATTGGTTTTAGTATAAATGTATATGCTATGCATCCATTATAATGGAAGAAAGATATCATATTTGATAGTCCATTCCATGTGTAGGAAAATTAGTTTATTTGGATTCCTAGTTCTAATAAAATTCCTAAGTTAGAAACACCATCACATCGTAAAACATATTCACCAAAATTTCATGGTAGGAATTAAAGAAAATCAACTTGAGAAAATGAATACATAGTCCAAAAGCATAAGGAAACCATCCTATAGGTGGATGTTAGGCCTCTGAAAAATGTAAGGGGAAAGAAATTAATTCCTTCCCCAAGATTACAAACCAATAAAATATAAAGGAATATACTTGATACCCCTAGTAGGTACCTATAAGTTGAGCGATTATCATGTAAATTAGAAATAATGTGACTCCTAAATCTTTCCCCAAGAAAATTCACATGATCTTAAAAGGGATGTATGAACTCCGCTCATAACACTTTACAAAGAAAAATAATAACAGTTAAATAATCTTAAAATTTGAACTGAAGAAAAAGGAAAAAAAAAAAAAAAGTAATTACCAAACTTTTTATTATTGGTGAATCAACCCTACTTAGGTGTCACCTCACTTTAATACTATGTTCAAGAAAAACAAAATGAACTTGGGAAGAAAGTGGGCCGTGGTCCCCCCAAGGTGGTCTCATCAATTATATGTTAGGCACATTTAATAGACAAATATGTGATCTTGGCTAGTCTGACATGAGTCAACTCCTACCTCTAGGTGCTTATTGGAGAGGATGCAAAAAGGTGCACCCGCTTTGGAATTCTTCCCAGCTTCCACACCTAGGGAGAAGTAAACATGGACTTGGAAAGTGGTCCAAGTCTGTAGTGAATGTCCAAGTCGAATTGCCTTGAGCTAAAACTTGCAACCTTGATTTTTGTACCTGTCATAGTGTGGTATCCTAGGGGTAGACATTAGGGAACCAAGGGAGAATACTTGTCTTGTCATGGGAAGTTGGTCTCTAGATTAAGTGGGGAGATTATGTTTAAAAGTAATGTTAGAATTAGATTAATGCATGTGACGTATATTAGTGGTAGTTAGAAAGTGGGTTAAGGGAATTAGGTTGATAATTAGAAAGATAGGTTAATTAAGCCTGTTATGGGATATTTAGTGTCCCTTCATCCATACATAGATTAACAATTATATTAATATTTAGCAAGTTTGTGGAATAGTATTAGTAAGTTTGAGGTAAGTTAGTGTTAGATGGAAATGGGTAGTTGAAAGGTTCTTTTGAATAATAATAATGATAATTAGATTTTAAATAATAATAATGATAATAATGATAATTAGATTTTAAATTAAGTTATGGTTAGTACTGAGTTAAGTCCTAGTTATTTTTTAAAAATTAGTAGACAATAAAGTTAACACCATGTGTTATCTAAACCTTTGAATATAAGTAGTAAGAAATGATAAATTGGTAAAAGATAAATAATTAATTAAGTTGGTAAGTATGGATTGATTAGGAGTTAAGCTATGATGAAGTGATAAAAGGATTTTTAGACAAATGTATGCCCAGTTGGTTCCAATGCTAGAAATCATTAAAATTAACATAGTAATTATTGATAAAAGGGGTCATTAGAAAGCGATACATTATAGCAATGTGAAATAAAATAAATAATTGAAAATCAACTTAAAATACCTAATAGAAAGGCATCAATTTAGTAGTCCATATAGGGTAAATGTAAGAAGTTACTTAAGAACAGATGTACCTACATAATGATAAACTAGAATAGAATTGGACCAAGAATGTGACAAGATAAGGTTATGTATACATATATGGTAAGGAAACTTGTAATTATAATGTTTAGAACGATTATAAGCATATTCACCTCCGCAACTACTAGATCATTATAACCTCATAGACGTAGAATTTTTACGTCATGTCATATATGTAATGTCTCAATTCATGGTTAAGATGTGGAGTTCGAAGTGATACCATCTTCTAGTCTTTATGATAAAACTTATATTTTCAAAAAAATGTTAGAAAACAATAAAAATAAAATTAGTTGTGTTTTTTCTCGTAAATTTAGGGCATGACATTATTTGCTAAGGTAGTAGCATAAAATTCTATAATTTTCACCTAGAAGATAGATGAAGGACATCTCAATGTCATTAGTACGAGTATTAAAATGAGGAGAATGAAAAATTAAAATAGATATCACTAATTTCATGAAATGAAAAATATTAACACTAAATGTTGTAAAAATGTATTTGTATGCAAGGATATCAAAGATACTATCTCACTTTAAACTACAAGAAAATATAGATACCTTTCTTCGACCACCAAGGAGTACAAATCTCCTCTAAACGTACTATCGACAACCAAAACTAGGCTTGTAGATCCAAAAATTGACAAATGAAAACCATTGGAAAATGATCATGATACTTTTGCAAGTTGACGTAGCATTCTCTATTATGGAGTAAATGCAATATGCCTACAAATGTGGTTGACTATTCTATAAAAAAGGTAACACATTCAAAAAGGGGGTATCAGGACTTAGAAAATTCTAGGAGCCATAAGCATAGGATTTATAATTATAGATTAGGGAGATGAATACACAGGTGAGATTGACTTGCACATTATCTCAAGAGCCATTCCCTAGGAGAAATTTACAATTATAAGGGAGCCTCATTAATAGGCATAGATAATAACCTGGTCCTCATTGCCCCAAAATGAGTGTTGGGTGAGGATTTTCTACAAAATGAGGTCCACCATAGTGTCAACATAAAAATTTCATTTAGGTTTATGTTCTCTTTTTTGGGTCAAGGAGAACCCAAGGACATGAGAAAATTTCTCGTAGTGGGCATGTTTGGTAGGATCTGCAGACGCTACAAAATGGTTTGAGTCTATTGTTTCATCACATTTTCATACTAACATGTCCTATTTTCTCATTTCTCTAATTTTGATCTTTTGGCCAACTTGATCATCATTTGAGCATATTTCGACATGTTTTTCATCATTCGTACCCCCTTTTCAAATCAACTATAGATCATTTCAGAATCAGTTCCAGTTTTATCTAATTTTTTAAGAATTGACTCTATATCATTTCAATATCATCATAATCCATTATAATCAAACCTAATCCATTTCAAGTCAACCCTAATTGATCCAAAACATGTCAACCATCTATAATAAATCAACATTTATCTTGTTCTAGGGATTGTCATATCCCTTAGTGCCTTTTCAATCTATAAAATCTATCAAATCCAACCTTAGCATTGTTATGTCCCTTAATGCTAAGTCAACTTGTCATTTTTATCCTTTGATCATTGACATTTTCAAGTCCCTTAGTATCAGATTGTGGCCTTATCCAATCAATGTAATAACATTGACGATGTTTGTTGATGTTATTATGATCAATCTTATCAATCAAATTTGATCCTATAGCACTTACAATGTCCATTAAATTTCATATGTCCTTAATCCATGTCATATGTCCTTGACATGTCATCAATCCTAATCATGCAATCAATTTGATCATGACTTTGACTACCCACCATCATCCTAGTTGATCTGCATAATCATCACAATTCATCAAAAGGGTAATCCTGCATTTATTTCATCAAATTGGCCAATAATTTACTAATTTTTCCTATAGGATTATATAACCCATAATCTATTCCTATGCCATTTTAATCATTTTGTTCATCCCACTTTACTAATTATTCTTATTGACCAATATTCTCAATTAATTTATATTAATTAATTAATTGATTCATCTTTGTGAATTATGGGAATTCTTAAATTCCTAATTCCTAATTCCTATTTTCCTATTTTCCTATTTCTAATTTACTAATTTCTATTTGTGTGGAATTATGAGTTTTTAATTAAAATTTCCACTTAGTCATGACACATGGCCATAGTGTGTCACAGTTTCTCTTCCTACAATTGGCTAATATGTGTCATATTTGACATATATTCTTTCATACACATGACTATAATAAGCCATACTTTTCATATTTAGATTCATCTACACATGGCTATGATGTGTCATAAGCTTGTCATAGATTCTCTCCTACTTTTAGTCATGTTGACTCATATGTGTCATAGAATCTTAGATATGTTATATTATGTCATATTCGTCATAGATATTCTAAGGAATATTGTGCCAAATCACACACTTGAAATCTCCTCATTCATGTCTAACCTCTTGCATTTTGGCTATAAATTGATCCATTTTGCACTCATTTGCTTGTTAACGACATTTCTTCTTAATGACTCTTAACCACACTTATAGCATCCTCTCCATCATTCATCACAACATTTTGTCACTATCTTTTTCTTTCAGTTGTAGGTATATTATAAGCAACTGGAGCTACATCAACATCAAAAAACATTTGAAAAGGGGTTTTGATTGTTTTAATCTCTTTGTTTTTAATGGTTTTCATGGTAGACAAGGATAGTTAACATATGTTATTTGAGTTTGTGGTTGCTCATAGTATGCTATCCCACCTATTATCTAGTTCTATAGGATTTTCTATGGAAGGCTCAGGAAATACTTGTTGTGACTTGTTATGGTGTTGGGTGGCTATTGGAAACTAACTGGAAGGTCTTCCTTGAGAGATGGTTGAAGATGCCATGGGTTCTGTTTGTTTTGAATTTGTCTTTGGCTACTCAACATTCATCATTGTTATGCATGATAGGGGTCTATTTTATAAAGAAATACCTTGACCCTAATGCAAAAATGGTTGAGAGGTAGATTAAAGATGGATTCTTGAGGGTATTATTTGAGAAACCCTTAGATATCACTACTAATTCTAGTGAAAAAGTGACTTTTAACTTGGAGGAGAAGGATGCCTCAAATGAAGATGGACCCAATTTTGGAGATGCGTGAACCATGCCCCTTGAAAAAATATTTTTTTAATACTTTTTTTATGATATATAAATGACGAAGAAAAATCATGCCACTTTTTTGCAAAATTAAAATTTTTTGTAGATACCAAAGATATAAAAAATATATGGAATTTTTGATCTTTTGATCTTGGTGCTTCTATTTGGTTTTTCTTTTCATTTATTATTTTAAATTTTTCATTTCTTAAAAAGTTTGGAAATAAAATTTTAATGCTTGCTAAAAAGTAATGAAATATCATAACAAAGGCCTTAACATTGTATACAAAATAATGGAAAGAAAGAAAAAAACATTTTTGAGAATGCACATAGGAATTGAAAATGTCTTTCGCATTGGTATGCTTTCTCTTAGTAGACAAATGGGTTTAGTGAAACATAAATAAAAACTATCATTTTAATAAGAAAATATTGACATACAACGATATTAATCATGAAGGTCTTGTTGTAGACTAACAAAGGGAACTAACAACTATATGTGGGACACTAGACATATGTCGCCTTGCATAATAACACTTATTGAAAAGAAAACTGATCTAGCATAACTATTTAGACTAATCTAATAACTAAAGTTTTACAAGAAACCATTTATTGAATTGAGAAATAGATACCCTTATATCCTAGCTTCCCCATTTTGATTCCTAATTCTAACATATTTTGAAAAAAGAAGGAAACATGGGTATTGCCCTTTGTTGGTGTGATATGTCAGAGGTGACAATATTGAAGTTCATTTTGGGTACTTCCTCTAACATCACATGAGGAAACATCTCAAGAGTATTGGAAAGACTATTTCCATGCTTTGACATGACCATGGCAAGCTGATGAACAATAATTGATTGGGCACCCACAAGCTTTCCTGAAATGAATTACAACAAGAGATGCATCTAAATGTTCTTGGGTCTCAATGGTTAGTGAATCTATCATTTGGGGTGCATAGAGGACTCCGTATGACTATCCATCAAGTATTGCACAAAAGGATTCAAGATTATTCCTTAAAATAACTTCATCATTGTATGTGTTGGGACTCAAAATTTCAAGACTAATTTTAAGTACCTTTTTGAAAATTTTGCCAAAATGGACCTCTATAAGAGCTTTTCATGTATGTGTACCTGACTATTATCTCAAGGCCTATGATGAGTTTAATATGTTTCTCACCTTTCATTCAACATGTGCATGTATCTCACAATGATAAGTTGCAATTCTGAGTCATTTAGTGAGATGCCATTTGGAGCATTTGTCAAATCTGCATTTTTCTTCTAAGTTTTAAACAACGTTATAAAGCCTAACTTGCATTTGAATATCTTGTACTTGTAAAGTGTCATGGCTCACCACTTTAGGAACATTTAGTATGCATATCAAACAAACCATATTTTGACTTTTTTTGATAGGGTTTCGAGTTTCCCAAAGTTGGTTGTTTATTATTGTCACACTGTTGCATTTTGTCTAGAAATCTGGGAAGCCCTATTTGACTAATTATAACTATGACCCGATTGACCCTATTGAGAATTTATTTTTTGTTGCTTTCAAGGGGTCAAAGAATTGCTATGTTTCAAATTTGAGCCTATGAAAAATCCATTTGGCTAGTTTTCAAATGTGATTCTATTTGCAATTTTTGACATGTTCATGCAGATCAATTTCACAAATTCATCAAGAGGCCTTTTTGAGATGTTATAACTATGATAGATGAAGCCAAACCAATTGCTCCACTATTTTATCTACTAAAAATACTTCAAATGTGCCAATTTACAAGTTTTCACGAATTCATTCACACACTTTCCTAAGGTTATTCCATATGCAAAAATAATTATTTCACTAGTGTACCCAGTTCTACAATTACTAGAAGCCAATTTCAGAGGTTTTCCAAATGCATCCTATTAGTTTTCATGAGCCAAAATCATATAATAATACTCTCCATATGAAAATATACCTATGTACCAAGTTTCAAAGTCCCAAGTGGTCCTTTGATTAGTTTTCCAAGCTAAATCAAAACACAAATTTCTTTTTCTAAAATGTTGTTTGTAGGATAGTCTTAAAGTAAGCCACTTTGGTAGTCAATATATTTTGACTTGAATATTATAATGAGATGGAATATAATAGAGAGGGAGTTTTTTGATTGGAGAGAAAGCATGCCATGTGCCAAGGCTTCTTCAGGTGTTTTTGTTAGTTTTTAAGGCCAACTTCAGGGCAACCTGGAAGAAAAAGGACAATTTTCAGAAAAGGTGTAAAATGAGTTCTAATTGATTAGGCATTGATAAATTTTGAGTTTAATCAATATGAAGAGTTTCCCAATGTAGTTTAATGTTTAAGTTGATTGAAATTGAATTCTTTTTAGGGCTAGACCCACTTTAGGGCCCAAATTAATCGCTTCAAATTGATAAAATTTTGTGGAAATCTAGAGATCATTTTGAAAGGTTGATTTAGTCAAGGAAAGAACATTGCATTTGGAAGTAGCATGTAGAACCTAAATTAATTTTTTGGAAACCCAATGTGAAAAGAATTTTAATTGGAGACTAATAGTGGCAAGTTGCATGGTGCTCCATCTACACTTATTATCAGTGAAAATTAAATGGGTGCATGAGGTCATAACACAATGAACAGTGAAGAAATAAATTGAACATGCTATAAATTTCCATGGCTTACATTTGATAACACAAATTCAGCTATCCTATGAAGTTTTTGTTTAAAACCTTTCTTCAAATATAATGTACACTACATGTTTCAAAATCCTCATTAATTGGGAAATGCGTCCATTCTCAAAGCATGAAGCCCCAAATTGGCCATATTTTGCAATCAATATTATTATGCACCAGTCATTGGTAATGGCAAAGTTGTAACAAGCTTCAGTGTTGAGTCAGAGGTAAGGTCTATGATAGAACTAATTGCCAATATGCAGTCAAACTATGAGCAAGGGAGGATTGACACGGTGGATGTTTGAAAGGAGCTTGCTACTAATCAAACCTAGGTGCCATTTTTATATGGATTGAAGAGTAACATATTTTATTATATTCCAGTGAAGAAGGCAACAAATGAACCATTTTCTACTTGAAAAATAGAAATTCAGGGGAATATTTTCCATTCATTGTATTCACATAAAACTATACAGGTACATATATAATTGTGTGCCAAATGCATAAAGCTATAGGAAAGGAAACAACTGTAGGAAAGCTATACGAAAAGAAAGAATAGTTTAGGAAACAACTGTAGGAAAGCTAAAGGAAATGAAATAATAGTTTAGGAAAGAAAGCTCTTTCAATATTAGAAAAAATCTAATATTGTAACACTCCCCCTTAAGTTGGTGCATAGATATCCCACATGCCCAACTTGCCAAAAACTTTGAGAACACTCGACTTGAAACCGCTTTGGTAAGAATATTGGCCAGCTGATCTTCTGATTGAATCTTAGGCAGCTCCACAATCTTCTCATCCAAATTATCCTTAATAAAGAATCTATCTACCTCCACATGCTTTGTATGATCATGTTGAACCAGATTATGAGTAATATCACATGCTGCTTTATTGTCAAAATATAGTTGAATTGGCCACCTAGGCAAACAACCCAAATCTCTCAGGAGAAGTTTGAGCCACAACGCTTCACATACTTCAAGTGCCATACCTCAAAATTTTTCCTCCGCACTTGATCGTGCAACAATATTCTATTTTTTTCTTCTCCATGTAACAAGATTACCTCCTACAAAGGTGAAATAGCCTAAAGTAGAACGCCTATCATCTACTATTCTAGCCTAGTCAACATCAGTATATGCATTCGCACTTTGATAATCCTCATTTTTAGTGAATAAAATTCCTTTTCTAGGAGCAGACTTCAGATACCTCAAAATGCACATAACTACATTCATATGTTGCTCTCCAGGATTATGCATAAAATAGCTAACAATACTTAATGCATATGTAAGGTCTGGCCTTGTGTGTGCTAAGTACTTAAATCTTCCTATGAGTCTCTAGTATCTTCCTTTATCAACTGATAATTGATTAGAATCAATACATAACTTTAATCCTTCTTCCATGGGTGCATCAGTGGGTTGAAATGCTGACATACTAGTTTCCTATAACAAGTCTAAGGCATACTTTCTTTGAGACAGAAAGATCCCTTTATTAGATCGAGACACTTCGATCCCAAGGAAATATTTCAAGGGACCGATATCTTTCATTTCAAATTCTCTAAACAAGTAATCCTTGAGAGAACTCCTTTCTTTAGGATCATTTCCTATAACTATCATGTCATCCACATACACAATAAGTGCAGTGATCTTACCCTACTGATTCTTTATGAATAAAGTATGGTTTGAATTGCTCTGATGGTAACCAAAGGCTTTCATTGACTTTGTGAATCTTTCAAACCATGCCCTTGGAGATTCTTTCAACCCATATAGTGACTTCTTTAATTTGCACACCTTCAGATTATCTATTTCTAGTATCATGCAACTGGGTGGGAGTTCCATGTAGACTTCTTCGAACAAATCTCCATGTAGAAAGGATATTCTTCACATCAAACTATTGTAATGGCCAGCCCAAGTTTTCAACTAGACACAACAAGACTCGTACTATATTAATTTTAGCTATAGGTGCAAATATCTCTATATAATTGATCCCATAGGTTTGGGTGTACCCTTTTTCCACTAGTCTTGCCTTAAAGAATTCAATTGTACCACCTGCTTTGTACTTAACAGTATAAACCCATCAACATACAATTGGTTTCTTTCTTGGTGGATGGTCAACAAGTTCCTAGGTATTATTTTCCTATAATGATTTCATCTCCTCATTCATAGGGGCTTTCCACCTTGGATCAGCTAAGGCTTCTTGCATATTGTTATGAATATATATAGTAGATAATTGATTTAAAAATGACTGATTTGATTCTGAGAAACAATGGTTAGACACATAATAACTCATAGGATATTTAACTTTACTAGAAAGTTTGGGTTCATATGTGGATTTAGGAATGCCTCTGGTGAGATGTTGAGGTAGTAGTTTTCTAGATGGTTTAGGAACATCCTTGGTAAGTGATTGGTGTGGTGTCAAGGACTCAGATGGAGGTGGACCCATAACTTCAGTTTCTGGGTGTTCATCACTGCTTGATCCAAAGTTTCACCTATTTCTTGATTAACAATATCAATTTTTGGTTTTCATCACTACTTAGATCCAAAGTTTCACCTACTTCTTGATTAACAATATCAAAGAGTTCCCCTTCTTTAGAGATGTCCAAGCTACCCACATCTTCAGGAATGTGAACATCCACATTTTTAGAGGTGTTATCCACATCTTTAGAGATGTGATCATCATAGTCTAAAGTCTAAATTTCATTCTAGTACTCTCCCTAAAGTTTAGGCTTAGAGGAAAAATACAATGAGTCTTCATGAAAAACTACTTTCAATGTAATAAACATTTATTGAGTTGGAGGATGATAGCATCGGTACCCCTTTTGATAAGCAACATATCCTAGAAAGACACATCGTAGTGCTCGAGGAGATAACTTGTTGCGCTGATGCTTATGGAGGTGTATGAAAGCTACAAAAATAAAGACATGAGGAGGTAAATTTGGGATAGCAAGAGCAACAACTATCTCAACGAGAGCTTGGGATGGTGTCTAGAAATCAATAGTGCTGGAGGGTACCCAGTTTATCAAATATGTTGCAGAGGTAAGTGCTTTGCCCCAATAGGATAATGGCATATGGGCTTCTATCAGAGAAGCATGAACAACCTCCAACAAGTGAAAAGTTTTCCTCTTAGCTACCCCATTCTACTAAGGTGTACTGGAACAAGTAGTTTGATGAATAGTTCTGCGTGCTTCCATATATTGTTGAAGTTTAGAACTCAAATATTCGCCTCCATTGTCACTATGAAGAACTTGAACTTGTGCATTGTACTGAGTACAAATCATGTTATAAATTTTTTGAATAACAAGTTCACATCACTTCTAGACTTCATTAAGCATACCCAAGTCATCCTAGTACAATCATCAATAAAAGTAACAAACCAACATGATCCACCCAAGGTAGTGACTTTGGATGGACCCCAAACATTAGAATGTATGATCATAGATGGAACTGGACTTTTATTCAAAATTAATGGAAAAGAAGCATGATGGCTTTTTGCAAGTTCACAAACTTCACACTGGAAGCTAGAAACATCAAACTTTGCAAATAAACTAGGAAATAATTTCTTCAGATAACCAAAGGAAGCATGTCCCAAAGTCGATGCCATGACCAAATTTTAGATTTTTGCTTGTCCCCCTTAGGGAGCTTGACATAGCTTGTCTGAACTCTTTGACTCCAAGTCCAAGTAATATAGCTTCCCTCACCTAACACCACAATAATTGTTTGCCACATTTGGATGTCCTTGAACACATAGAAATCAGGCCAAAAAATTACACCACAAAGTAAAGTAGTGGTGATTTGGGAAACTGAAAAAAAATTGTAATCTAAAGACGGAACCACCAAAATAGAATCTAGGTCCAAAGTATCAGTGAGAGGTAAGGATCCTTCTCCAATAACTAGTGCTGGAGAGCCATTGACAGTGGAAACAAATTTTTGTGAGGACGGTTTAAGGGATGAGACCTATCTAGAATCAAATGTCATATGATTCGTAGCACTAGAATCAATTATCCATGCAGTATTAGAAACAAGTGTAGACATATTTAAAGACTTACTACCATTACCTACCACTACTGCTAATGCCGAGATTTGTCCAGCAATAGTTTGATTGCAATGGGTGTATTTGTAGGTCAATTTTTCAGCACCATTAGTGATTCCTGCCTTGAACAATGAACCTTCGGATTGAATAATAATGGGAGCATATTTTCTTTCAAATACTTTCGAATCTAAATGGGCCATAGTTCAATGAAGGGATACAAATAATTCAAGCTTCAAAGCTCTGATACCAACTTGAAAAACATAAATTTAGAGGAATATTTTCCATTCATTGTATTCACATAAAACTATATAGTTACATATATAATTGTGTGCCAAATGCATAAAGCTATAGGAAAGGAAACAACTGTAGGAAAGCTATAGGAAAAGAAAGAATAGTTTAGGAAACAGCTGTAGGAATGTTGTAGGAAGAGAAAGAATAGTTTAGGAAAGAAAGCTCTTTGAATATTAGAAACAATCTAATATTGCAACATTGCTCATGTTTTCGAGGATGCTAGATGAGTGTGATGCCTTGTAGTGATTTAAGGCAATTCTAAGTCTCGGTGTTATTGTTTATTAGATATATTTCTCCATTGCTAAGGTCTGTTGATATGAACCACATGAAACAAGTATATTTTTCAGCTACCCTCCATTATGCGGCAACCCTACCCAATTTGCAATTTGGTAAAAATCATGGATGCACTTAAATGTGTAGAGTCTACGATCAAAGATGATCCAATTGGTGTGTGGATAACATAGTTGAAAGGTACAATATTATTGATTTCCATGTCAAATATTTCCTTATTGATTTCTCCTTTCCCAAGATGCTCGCACAAAGACACCAAGAAAAAATAGATTATTCTCATTGTCTTTTATTGTAAAATAGAAAATTTGCCCAAGTTGCACATGTAGCCTTTGCTAAAGTTTGATGTGTAAGTTGTAGAAGTAGACATAATTGGAGTTTAGAATGCTTTGATTCATAAATGTAGGAAAGATATTGCCAATGAAGATTGCAGAGCATCCATTATTGCAACTATAACCAAAGTTAAGATCTTCTAGTGTTAAGCTGTTCTCCCAAGTTGCGACATAGGAAAATAAATGTGAACATGGACATATATTTTACCAATTTGTAACTTTTCCCAGAAGTAAACCTTGTTTCATCAAAGAGGCAAATACATATGGATTGGATAGAAAATGAAGATTGTGGAGAGAACTGTTCAATTCCATTGTATGGTGTGATTGAACATAGGTTAAATTGAATATGGAGTGAATCATGTTGCGATCTGAGCATATTTCTTTAGCTTTGGACATTGTTACCAATTCAGACTAATGACTGACTAAGGTAGGAAAGGGGCACAAAAAATAATTAGGGATAGTGTACCGATTTATAAGTGGAGTATGGAGAGGCTGATCAAACATTACTACATTTGGGCTTGAATTGTGACGGCCACCCATGCCCAAGCAACAAAACCACAAATTGGCTCCCATCAGATGAGCGTTAGAATTTTTCTATCACAAATTGCAACAACAAGGGCATCCATTGCAATTGCGATAGATAAAATTGTCATAGCTTGGAAGATGAAAGGGGCAAGAGTTCATGTTGACAACATCACAATTGCAACAATAAGTCATTGTAATTATGACATCATAAGCTTTTAGTCTGCCATTGCAATTGTGACGTCCATGTGACAACTGTGCTGTAGAAGTGATGATGATTTGTCAGAACTAGCTATTAAAATTGTGATAGTTGTGCTGTGCAAGTGACGACTAGCCATAAGAACATGTCGTCGTAATTGCAACGAATAGCCAAATTATTAAAAAAAAAGTGCTTGTAACACCTAATTTTGGATTTTCTTGTTTAATGTTTAATTTTTCCAAATTATTTAAATTTTTTTATCATTTCAGATATGAGTTTAGAGGAGGCAAAGCTTATGCTTGAGTCAGTTCTCAAGAAGGGGAAAAGGAATGAAGAATGGGAGAACAACAATAAGGGATAGTTGGAAGTTGCAAAAGTAAAAGATGCTACAAATCACAAACTGATATTTAAGAAGGTTGAGGAATATTCAAAGGAGTATACAAAGTAGGTAATAAATTACTTGATTTGTGAGTGATGTGTCACCATTCCATCTAGTATTAAGTGTGTACCATAGTTTCTTTTTGGCAAGTTTTATATCAATTTATGAGTCACCAATGAGTATGTGGATCATTTAATAAATTGCTGGGTTTTTGATTGATGTGTCAACATGTCATCTAGGGTTAAGGAATGTACCTTAGTAAGTTTCTTATGTACTCTATGAAAAAAATTAGGAATGGGAGGTTATAAAATTGAAGAGAGAGAAATGAGATTTAGGCTCAAAAGAGTAAATTGAAGTCTATCAAGCTCAAGAAAGAGATTCGTGAGTCAATTTGAGTCCTGTTTCCTAATCATGAGTGCTTCACTCTTGTATGACCATTAAATAATGAGAAGGATCTCCAGTGACTTGATCATATTCCAATAAGACATATTTTCTAAATCTAGATTTTATTGTCTTTGGATAATCGTGTTGCAATTAGATTCTTTTATATTATGAGAGTGATAACGTAGCAATCATTATTGCAAAGTATTGGTAGTTAACTATGCCTTGTTCCCATAGCTGGACAAATTGCACCCACAATTTTGAGCTGGTCTTAATGCATTGACAAAGTTTGTATTTGAAAGAATGAGGCCAAAGCAGGTTGGATCAACAATCATCACTAGTCCAATACTTGTAGGGCTCACAATCCTTCTTGGATGCAATTAATGCAAGGGTTGTGCCAACAATTGTAACATCATGGTAGGTGAATGCAATGGGTCATCTTTCACTTCTGAACTTTTCTAATGATGTTCATTTCTAGTTTCTATTGTTGTTCCATGTTTCCCAAAATTGTTGTGAGACTATTCATAACTTTTGAATTGCAAAAAAATGGTTTTTACAAGGCCTTATAGTAGTGCATGGTACATATCATAGTATCAAAATGATTATTTTAGGATCAAATTAAACCTAGTATATAGTGATTTTCTATGGATTGCATGGTTTCGGTAGCTCTATTTGTTTATTTCTAGCATGATAGTTTTGTTTATCATAATCTCAATTTGCCCAATTACTTGAGTACATTTAAATTCTTTGCCCAAAAAAATATATAACTGTGATGTTTTTTTTAAAGCAAAAGTGGACGTGCCACTATATTTATTATTATATAATATAATGGTTCAAAAACTCAATCGAGAAAGAACCATGAGGAAAACCTAACATCACTGTTTTATACAAAATGATATATACAAGAAAATGAAGTCAAAAAGTTAATGTAGATGCCATCTTGAGACACCCTAAAAATCCCAAAGACAACCTAAAGTACACTGAACACTACATATCTTGAGTATATTGTTTGTCAATTGTGATGAGTTTTTGTAGATCATTATCATTCTGAAACAAGCCCATTGATTTATCCGTTTCAATGTCTAGACCATCACACCCCCGATTGGCCATGAAATCTAAGACCATATTCCCTTTACGAAGGGTATGTGACATGCATATTTCTTGAAAGGTATCTAATAGTAACCAAATTTGTTGTAATATATATGCTAATCTCCAATTATGTGATTCTCTCTTAATACATGCATTGATAATAACCATTGAGTCACCTTCCACTTGTATGTGCTGAAATCCACATTTTCTAGCAAGAACTAATCCTGCGAATAATGCTTGTGCTTCAACCATATTATTAGTACCCTGCTACAATGGAGAAGATTTAACTTCTACTACCTCACCCTAATTGTCTCTAATACATACCCCAATTCCAACTATACTGAGATTACCATGCGAACAACCATCAAAGTTTAATTTTACAAAATCTGGGCTAGATGGATACCAATGCAATGCACCTCTATCTTGGACAGCTTGATTTCAAGAGCTATGAGACCAGCCAATAGGAATATGTATTCCTTTCGATTCATGAATGACTATGCTGTCCCAATTAGATACTACTAAGATTACATTGGACCTTCAAATGACTAGCATTACCTACCTCAGAAATAGATCTTTCTAGATTTAAAAGAACCATGTCAATATTTATAGGATTGAGTCAAAATATCCTCTTGTTTCATTCCCACAAAATCATCCATACCACAAGTACTATAATACATTTCCATAAACTAGAAAAGAGGAAAGAGGAGTATAAATCTAGCCATGATTGAAAAAGATCCCATAATTTGTTGGAGAATAGGGTGGAGTATTAAAATTTTTTGAGAACAAAAAGCCAACATTTTTGTGCATATGGACAATTCAAAAACAAGTGATCCAAATATTTTATTTCTTGGTTACACAATCAAGAATTAAAAGGTTGGGAGATATGAAGCTTGCTTAACCTGTCACTTGTTAATGCCCTATTCTTTAAAGCTATCCAATTAAAAAATCCTACCTTAGGGACAATGACTAGATTCCAACAAAAAGAATATGCTTGAAAAGGAACCATTCTGATCTCCTACTGCTTTAAAAGTCTATAGGCCTCCTTAACTGAATAGTTACCATTTTACCTAGGACCCAAAGTAACTTGTCTTCCTTGTCTGACAAGTAGACTATATTCCCTTTGCTTATCTGGATCTATTATAGGTAGTTCTTTTGGATCTTTCCATATTACTTTCCTAGAAAATATACATACAATTGAGAAAAAACCCATAAGGTGACATCCCCACAGTCTTTCTGAATGTGTAACCAAATCATGGTTTAGATCAGTCTTGATGAGCGGAGGAGCTCCATTCCATGAATCTCTCTAGAACTTAGCCTTCACATGATTTTTCACTTCCCATGTAATATATTTGACCACAACATCTCTTGAAGACATCATAAAAACCTAAATGGCTGAACCTTTGATTGAATCCAAAATAGACAACACTTTTTTTTTTAAAATTTTAAAAGAGGGGTAAACACTTTGAGCTAGAGCTATGAACTAGTGAGGCCACAAATGAGGGACTTCATCCCCATGATATTTGAATCTTGATGGCAAGGATATCAGTGCAACAAATTAACCATCACAATATGCCACTATTGGCAAATAGACAACACTCTTGATAGACAATTTTTGTCAAGATATTTTTGTTGCATAATATGGCACCATTTAGTATGTGGCTTAGACTACATGTGCCACACTAGCTTGCCCCCAAAAACTTTGTTATGATTTAACAAGTCATGAATCCCTACACCTCCCAATGAGTTTACCTATGTCATTTCTTTCAAAGAGACAAGCGAGATTTTCTTCACACCATTCACATTCCCAGTCCATAAGAAATCCCTTAGCAACTTTTGTATTATTTAAATCACTATTGTAGGTGCTTTGAGTACTGCTAAATAATAATTTGAAATAGCTAACAATACTAATTTTATAAGGAGAATTTTGCTTGCAAGAGAAAGCCATCGAGCCTTCCAAGCCACAACTCTAGATTTATTTCTTTCAATAATGGGCTACTAGTAACTAATTTTATTAGCCCTTGTGAAAAGAGGTATACCAAGATATACTAATGGTAGAGTGTCAATTGAGAAGCCAAAAAAATTGATGATTCTATTTGAAATGTACTGATTGGTATTGAACAAATAGATTTTTTTATGCATTAACCTTTTTTCCTAAAGCTGAAGTATAGAGATCCAAAGTTTGCTTAATCTGCTTGGATTCATTAATATTAGACTCCCCATAAAGTAAAATTTCATTGACAAAGAAAGAGTGTGTTATTGAAGTTTTCGTATCCTCAATTATAGTACCTTTCCAATTGCCAAGTGTATGTTGTTTGTGAATAGTTCTACTAAAGGATTTTTCCATAAGAATGAATAGAACTAGGGATAAAGGATCCCCTTGCTGGACCTGTTATGTGGATTAAATGAAACCTGTTGGGACTCCATTTATTAAAACTAAAAACTAAGCAATCGTTATGTAGGATTTAATCCATTTACACAAACCCTTTGCAAATCCAAATTTCTACAACACTTCGAAGAGAAAGTTCCATCTAACTTTGTCATATGCTTTCATCATGTCAAGCTTGACCATGAAGATTGAAGATTTATTACTATTAATCGAATGGAGTACCTCATGGGCTACAAGTGCTCCTTCCATTGTCTCCCTACCTGAAACAAATCCACGTTGTTCTTGAGACACCAATTTTGGAATGAGATATTGCATTCTCAAGTAAATTGCCTTTGTAATGGTCTTGTATATTGTGTTACATAGTGAGATCAGTTGAAAATATGCAAAATTTTTGGGACTTTTGATCTTTGGGATGATGGTTATATTGGTAGTATTAAAATATTTTAACATAGGGTTACATTTCCTTGACTCTTCAATGACATCCAGAAGTCTTCACCCTATGAAATTCAAGCAAGCTTGAAAAAATAGTGCTGCATAGCCATCAAAGCCCAAAACTTTATCCAGATCAAGAGAAAAAACAACTTTTCTAAGCTTTTGTATCGTGAAATGAGCCATAAGAGTAATACTATCAATATCTAACACAATAGATGGTATATTATTCAGAAGATCATGCTTTGAAAGTCCACCAGATGTAGGAATAGTAGTTGGTGCAAGTAGGCTCTTCAAAAATCTCACTCCTTCTTCTTAGATGCCAATCTTATCAAAAATTTGTATACTAGTATCAACATTGTTAATGGAAATAACACAACTTGCTACTCTTTTTTGTTTTGCTGATGCATGAGAAAAGGAGGTATTTTTGTCCCCATCTATTAACCATAGTTCTTTGAATTTTTGACTCCAATATTCCTCTTCTCTATCACATAATTCTTCCCATTTTATTTGTAAAGCTTTTTGTTTATGATAAGTGTCATCATCCATGCCTTGTTTGATGATTATGTTGTAAGCTTCAAATAACTACTATTTGACATTCCCCTTCTCTTTGAAGATGTTTTTAAAAACCACTTCATTCCATTTTTAAATCTATTTCTTAATATACTTTAATTTGACAGTAGATTGGTACATTTTTGATCCTTCACCCTGAAGGGAACTTATCAACCATTTCTTAAAAGACATCTAGGAGAAGGAAGAACGGAGCACAAAGACTCTGCTTCGATAAGTAAGTAGAGAGAGATGATTGCATTAGTACATTGAGCATAGAGACTCAAGGAGACAAATCTTGAAAGAAGGGCAAGCTGTCAAAGCTGTAGAGACTGAAAGCCAAACAATGTGAAGAGCTGAAAAGTGATATGAGATCTACAAGATAAGTGGTAAATTAAAATCAGGTCAAAACCCCTTATTGTTACTCTCTATTAATTGTATTATTTAGGGTAAAGGAAAATCCTATGGACTTAGGTTGTTCTAACAACCATTTTTAAATCCTTTAATAAGGTGGCATTCCAAGTGAATATTCTAAAGTCCTCTAGCCAGGCCCACTTCTAACAGGGTGGTTAAATCCTTTAACCAGGTCAAATTCAACAGTGTGTTGTAGCCTTTAAGAGGGCAAGCCTTTCATAGGGCATTACTTTAGAAGAGTGAGAATTGAGTAGCATGCTACTAGTGGTTTTTCCCAAATTGGGTTCCCATGTAAATCACTATGTTATGTGTTGATCTTTTCATGTGTTATGCTTGCATGTTGATTTACAGTAACTTGTTGAATAGGAAAGTTAAAGCTTGGATGAATGAAAAAGTTTGATGGGCACACTTTACTTGATGAAAAGTTTGAATAAGACATCTAGACCTTGAATAATTGATTCACCCCCCCCACTCTCAATTATTCTAAAACATTTCTTACAATTGGTATTAGAGCCATCTACTGATTTAGTTTAAAGGTACTAGAAGTAGGAAGATCAGGATGCCCAAAAGAGAAGTTCCCATGCTCAACAGAGACAACTTTGTTGCATGGTAGAGTGTGACGAAATTGCACCTTGGATCAATAGGTGATTATGCAAAAACCTCAATTGGAGTGAAACATGTAGACCCAGTTGGACCCCTCTCTATAGATGATTTGAACAAAAAGGAGCACAATAAAAAATGCTAGAAATTACCTCTGCACTTAGCTATGTTGAATTTGATGACATCAAAGGATGTGACACTGCATTCAAAATGTGGAAAGCTCTAACATATATCTATGGAGGACATCCAAATGTTTAGAGAGCAAAGAGAGAAAGCCTCAAAGGAAAGTTTGATGACATGAAAATGGAGGAAGGTGAAAATGCTGCTCAATATGACTCTAGAATGAAAGAAGTAGTAAGTGTAATAAGAATTTTGGGTGGTAAATTAGAAGAAGATATTGCCAATAGAAAATACTTGAGAAACCTACTCTCTATCTATTCTATTAGAGTTTTAGCAATCCAAGAGCTAAGGTGTGCGCAAGGAAACACATTGACCTTTGAAGGTATAGCGGGAAGACTCACTGCATTTGAATTGTCCAACTTTGACAACTATAGACTTGAGAACCTTGAATCTACTTTCAAGGCCAAGCTAACATTGAAAGACACTGAGGAGGTGACATCAAAGAAGAAGAGTAGAAAAGGAAAACATGCATCCAGTGATAGCAACACAAATGAGGAAGATGTAGAACAGTTTGAAGCACTATTGGCTAGAAGATTCCATAGAGGCAAAGGTATATTCAAAGGTAAGTTCCCTATCATTTGTTTCAATTGCAATGAAGTAGGTCATATTGCTGCAAGGTGTACACAAAAGAAAAACTACAAAGAAGGAAACAAGTACAAGAACAAAAGAGAAGATGATAGCAAAGATTACAAGGACAAAGGAAAAAGATGCTACATTGTTGAAGAAGATTCTGATGAGAATGATGATGAATAAGTCCATGTGGCCATGACAGATGAATTAGATGAAGATGAAGCAACAAAACTGGTGACTTGTGTGAACAAAAATGATAAGTGGATTATAGATAGTGGATGCTCACATCACATGATAGGAGATAAAAGTAAGTTTATTACCTTTACTCATTATGATGGAAATAGTGTTAGATTTGGAAATGATGCTCCATGTCAAATCAAGTAAAAGGTTCAATTAAGATTATAGAGAATATTTCATGTGATAATGCATACTATGTTGAAGGATTGAATTAAAACTTGTTGAGTGTGTCATAGTTAGGCAATGTAGGTTGCAAAATAGAATTTGGAAACAAATCTACCAAAATCTATGACATTGATGAAAATCTGATAGGAAAAGGTGAACAAACTAGAAGTGACCTCTTTTATCTAGATATGGAGGATTCAACCTACCTTGTTGTTAAATTTGATGATGTATGGTTATGGCATACAAGATTGTGTCATGTTAACTTTGACAATCTGATTAGCATCAACAAAAAGAAGAAAGTCAAAGGTTGCCCAAACTGAAGAAACTTGAAAGCACAATGTGCAAACAATGTCAACTAGGAAAGATGACTAAATCTAGTTTCAAAAGAAAAATATACACTTCCAAAGAAGTACTAGAGCTAGTCCATATAGACTTATGTGGTCTAATAGAAGTACAAAGCTACCTAGGAGATAGATACATAATGCTATTTATGGATGAGTACTCTAGAATGATGACTGCCATGTTCTTGAAGAAAAAATATGATGCATTTCAAATGTTTAAGTGGTATCTGGCCAAAGTTGAGAAGGAAATAAAAAAGAGTCTGAAGTGCCTAAGGTCAAACAGAGGAGGAGAGTTTACATCAAAAGAATATGAGATATTCTATAATGACAAAGGTATCAAAAGGTAAACATTAACACCAAGAACTCCACCACAAAATGGTATTTCTAAAAGAAGGAATAGATCAGTGATAAACTATGCAAGAACATTGATAATGGAGAATTTTTTTTCTCTAAAGTACTGGAGAGAAGTTGTAAGTATTGCTATTTACACCCTGAATAGAGTTCAAGTCAAGAAAGGTACAAATACACCACCTTTTAAATTATGGTATGGTCACCCACCTAATGTAAAACATCTCAAAGTATTTGGTTGTAAATATTATATTCTTAAAGATACTAGAAATGATAAGTTTGATGCAAAAAGTGATGAAGGCATATTCCTTGGATACTCCACTAGAAGTAAGGCATATAAGTGTTTGAACACTAACATTGACAAGATAGTGGAAAGTGCAAATGTAAATTTTGATGAGCATGCAAAAGTACAAGTTGATGAATCCAAGCAATCAAAAGATTATAAATCTTTTTTATACTTCTATGAAGGAATTCCTACTGAAGGTGAAGCTACCAATCAAGTTGGAAATCAACAACAAATTTTAGTATTAGCCGAGTCATAGCCAGTGAATGTTGAGCTGCATTCAAAAGCCAAGTTGCAAAATGAAGGAAATGCACATTTTGCCTCTAAAATTAGTGCACATGAAAGAGATGATGAAATACTAGAAGGAGAAGAGAAAAATGACACTAAAATTGAAGAAACAAATATGGAAAGAAGGATAGAACCAAGACTAGCTAAGTATGTAAGGAGACATCACCCTGCTGATCAAATCATTGATGATAAGGATTCTAGACCAATGACAAGGAATAGACTAAGGAATGAATCATGTTTGCTAAGCAAGGTTGAGCCTAAAATAGTAAAAGTTGCACTACAAGATGATGACTGGTATAAAGCTATGGAAGAGGAGATAGACTAGATTGAGAAGAACAAAACCTGGACCTTAGTTCCTAGATCAGTTGAGAAGAATGTAATTGGTACCAAATGGGTGTTTAGGAAAAAACTCGATGAGAATGGTGAAATAACTAGAGAATGGTCTACAAATTGCATAAGGCACTCTATGGTTTAAAGCAAGCACCTAGAGCATGGTATGAGAGACTGCAAAAATATCTTGTGAAGATAGGATTTGAGAGAACAGATGATAACAACAACCTATACATCAAGGAAAAAAAAGGTAAAGTATTTTGATATCTAAAATCTTTGTAGATGATATAATATTTGGAGGAAAAGATACTCTATGCAAAGATTTTGTTAATTAAATGAAACATGAGTTTGAAATGTCAATGTTTAGAAAAATCAAATTCTTCATTGGATTGCAAGTACATCAATTGAAGCATATCATATTTGTGACCCAATCAAAATACATCAAGGAAATACTGAAGACATTTGGATTAGATGAATCAAAACTAGTCAGCACACCAATGGTAACAGGACATAAGTTATCCAAGAATGATGAGTCAGCTAAGTGAATTAGACAATGTATAGATCAATGATTGGAAAGTTGTAGTATGTTGTATATAGTAGACCATATATTGCATTAGCATTTGGAATAGTTGCAAGATTTTTTTCAAATCTAAGAGAAAATCATCTGATGGTAGTAAAGAGAATATTGAAATACCTAAAAGGAACTGATGACTTTGGTTTGTACTACAAGAGGAGTGAAAAGTTTGAGTTAAGAGCCTACACTATGTAGATTGGGGAGGCAATATTCATGAAAGAAAAAGCACCAGTGGAGGAGCACTCTTCTTAGGTAGAAGGTTGATCACTTGGATAGGTAAAAAGAAAAGTTGTACCTCACAGTCCACAACAGAAGCTGAATATGTTGCTGCTACTATCAATTGCACTAATATTCTATGGATCAAAAATTTGTTGCAAGGTATGAAGGAAGAATTAAATGAGCCTATGATACTTTATTGTGATAATAAAAGTGCCATCAACATATCAAAGAACCCTGTAATGTATGCCAAAACCAAGCATATTGCAATTAAGTATCACTATGTAAGAGAATTAGTGAAAGATAAGCAAGTGAAGATGGAATATGTTAGCTCAAAGGACAAAATTGCTGATATCTCCACAAAAGCACTACCTAAAGATGCTTTTGAGTATCTTAGAGGTAAGTTGGGGGTGATACCCCTAGCCAAGACTACTTGAAGCAAAAGCAAAACTGCCCTGCATCAAATGAGTTGATTGTCAAAATATTACACATTGATGCAGAGGATACTTACTTTAGGATTTTTCTTGAAGTAATCAAAGTGTTGAAGTTTTAAATTAGTCACCAACAAGGTGATAGAGGGCAAAATTGAAAGAGCCTACAAATTCTACACTTGCATATTAATATGTTGAGATAATATGTCTTTGGCATTATTGTCAAAGATGGAGAAGATAAAGAAACTGATCAACAACATCCAATTGAATAAAGGGAGAAGATAAAGAAAGAAAAAGAATGAAGCTTGAGGGAGAAGTAGCAAGAAACTAATCAATAGTTGAGGGTGAAAATGAGGAAGTTGATCAAAAAATATGGACAGAGAAAGAAATAATAGAAGATGAGCAATGCATACAGAGAGAAAGAATGTAAGAAGGAAGAAAGGAAAGAAAAAGGATACCACAACTAAGAGGGAGAAGTAGAGAGGAAGAAATTGTGTAATCCAATTTTCTTTTTGGCATTTGACTTACTATTCTAACCTAGTTAGCATTTTGATAACATGGTTGAATAGTTTGGTTTGATGGTTAATCAGTTTGGTTTTCCATCAATGCCAAAGAGGGAAATTGTTGGTAATCTGATTGAAAAAGGTTATTGTTGTAGATCAAAGAGGGAGATTATTGCAAAGGAGGAAGTAGGTTGATAAAGAATGTTTTCAATCATTATTTTGTCATTAATGTCAAACCTACTATTTGCTAGAATGATATTTTCTTATAAGATCCAAATACTATTAGTTAGTTGATTGATGAAGAGGATTTAATCAACAAGATGTAACAAGAGCACCTAAGGGAAAGGTTGAGTTATGATTTTGTAATGAAGTGCAAGGATCAATTAAGACAATGGTAAGATGATGTATTGATAACATACTTGAAGATACAAATGTTGGTCACACTTAGAAACTTTGGAGGAATAAGTTGTAACAAGGTTGACTGCAAAGTTTAACTAAGTTCATTAGTAAGTGCCGAGCAAGCTAGTTTAAGCCAAGAAAATTTTTAGTTGGAGCTGAGAAAATGCAAAACTTAGTGTGTGTCAAGTAAACTTTAGGTGCCGAGTGAAGTTTAAGTGTTGAGTGATATAGAAGGAGCTGAGTGTCAGAAAATCTTAGTAGGTGTCGAGTGAACTTCAAGTGCAAAGCATTAGTAAAAGGTAGTTGGTGCCCAGTAATACAGTATGTGCCGAGCACTAAAATTTCAATAGTACCAAGCTGCTGTATTATTGGAAATGCCAAAGATTTTCTAGATCTAAGCCAACAGAGTTATTACCTTGAATTTTGTGAACTAGTTGGAGGATAAGGATGATGAGCTGGTGGCACATAATTCTATGTAAACCATTTTTGAGTGAATTCAAGAGGATTCTTCATGATATTTCTAGAAGAAACAAAATATGGGTTAGATTCAATGAATCCTACCTAATCCATATTGAAATTAAAGGAGGGAAGAATCGAGCAGGAAAAGAAGTTCCATATTTCTATTTAAGGAGTCATAAACTAAGAAGCAAGAGTTGCTGGAGTGCCAAATTGCAAAGTGGTTAAAGGGTGTCAAGGAGAAGACATCTAGGAGAATGAAGAATAGAGCATAGAGACTCTGCTTTGATAAGTAGTTAGAGAGAGATGATTGCACTGGTACATTGATGATGGAGACTCAAGGAGAGAAAGCTTGAAAGAAGGGAAAGTCATTAGAGCTACAAAGACTGAAAGCTAGACAATGTGAAGAGCTAAAAAGTGATCTGAGATATGCAAGATAAGTTGTAGATTGCAATCAGGTCAAAACGCCTTATTGTTTCTCTTTAGAAATTGTATCAGTTAGGGTAAAGGAAAATCCTATAGACTTAGGTTGGTCTAACAGCCATTTGTAAATCCTTTAACAGGGTGGCATTCCAAGTGAATGTTCTAAAGTCCTCTAACTAGGCCCACTTCTAATATGGTGGTTAAATCCTTTTACCAGGTCACATTTAATACTGTGTTGCAACCTTTAACAGGGCATCACTTCAGAAGAGTGAGAATTGAGTAGCATGTTACTAGTGGTTTTTCCAAAATTGGGTTTCCATGTAAATCATTGTGTTATGTGTTAAACTTTTCATGTGTTATGCTTGCATGTTGATTTACAATAACTTGCTGAATAGGAAAGTTAAAGCTTGGATGAATGACCAAGTTTGATGGGCACACTTTACTTGATGAAAAGTTTGAATAGGACATTTGGACCTTGAATAACTGACTCACCCCCCCAGTTATTCTAAAACATTTCTAACATCACCACCCATAAGTATATGTTGATCACCATGTATTTGGATAATTTGAGTCAAGTCTATCCATAATTTCCATTTATCTTGAGTTGAAGTAGGACCATAAATGTTTATCAAAATGAAGGAGAGCTCAAATTTGTTCATTTTCAAAAGTTGCCTATTGTCTTTTTGGTCTAAGAGCTTCCCTTACACATGACTAGAGTTCCAAAGTACATTAATAACACCCAAAGATCCTATCCCCTTTCTATGTACCAAATTCCATTTAGACCCATTTGGCTACTGTCCTCTCAAAAGTTTCCTATGACATCTTAGTTTCCTCTAGTAATATAGTGTCTGCATTCATAGAATCAAGTTCCTTTCTGATTCTATTTCTTTTGTCAGGAAAATTCAAGCCCTTGACATTCCATGACATGATTTTCATTGCTGACAAGGAGAACTCCTGGTTCTCCTTGTCACTTTTTTAGATGGTGTAAATTTACCATCCAATATTGACTGAATTCCCAATGCAATTTAATGGCTCTACTATGCTTATTTTTAAAGATGCATATTTTCTAACTCTCAAATTTAATTAGCTTCTGGCTCTTGGCCATATAAAAAGGGCCCCAAATCATTTTCCTTGTTACAATAATCACAATCCAATTTGGATTTTTGAGCTACTTGCATTGCTTAAATATCTGCAAGATTGAGAATCATAGTTTGTGGGATGTCATGTCATTATTATCCATAAAATACATGAATTACTACCAATCATACAATGTTAAAACTTTTTGTTTATCGATTTAGAGTGTGAAGGAAGGTGAATTTAGTTGAGCTTATGATTTTTCTATTGAAGTCTATGTAGGGCTATCAATCTACAAGATTGAGAGTCAGTTTGTAAGCTATTATCATTATTCTTTACAAAATAAATGTATCACTACTCATCATACAATTCAAATACTTTTTGTTATTGATAATAGAATGTAGAGGAAGGTGAATTTCAATGAGCTTATTAGTGTGCTATTGAAAACTACATGGGGTCCTTTGATCAATCAAAACCACTCGAAGAGGTAGTTTATTCTTTACAAAAGTTTGTAAATTTAAATATGTTTCTTGTTCTAGGGTATTTGTGTGTATCAGGTCCATAACCTTGGATTGTGTTTATAACTTTATAACATTGAATTTTACTCTTTTTAGGTAGCTCTACAAGAATCACATTAGGGTGCATTGGAAAAAGCTTTAGTTACCTTTAACAGAAGTGTAGTGGGAGCAGGTGCTATAAGACAAAAATATGAGAAGATGGTCCAAACTACCTTGAAGAAGTGATTTGAGGTAAAATCCAAAATAATTTGTCAATGTTTTGGTTTCTAAATATGCTTATCTTGCATCATTGAGGGTCATACTCTAAGGAACTTCTATTTGTGTAAGTTATTTGTACACTAGGTTCATTAATATGACATTTATTTTATGGCCTTCAATTTTAACATATAAGTAAAACTATAGTTTGATTCCTACATTTTTTGAAATATGTAACATGACCTTGCATGAGTTGGGCTATGATGTTTATGTCTATTCATAATTTCCAAGGAAAAATTATAATTCTGGCCTATTAGGTAGATGTATTATGTACTACTAGACAACTAGTCCTTCTTAAGAAATAGTGATAGCAATGGTAAGCATGCAACAACAATTTCAGAATCAATAAATTGTGTATTCTTAAAGAGGAGAATGAATACATAAAATGGGGCTATGCAATTTTACCAATGTATGTTGATGTGTGTTTATTTCCTTTATGTTGAACTATAATGGGTGATTGTTAGGTTATAAGTGGCATTTCCAAATTCTTTGTCTATCCCATACATCTCATTAACTTGGTTGATTTGAATGTGGAAAATTTAGATATTTAAAATTACATTGAGTTATTATTGAAAAATTGAATATCTTTGCAGGATTTTAAGCGGAATGCATTCAAGGATACTGAACTGAAATGCACAAATATTATTCAAATGATGGACAAAAGCTACGTTCTTCTTGATATGCCCCCGATGCAAAGCTTGATCAAGTTATAAAGGTAGTTTTATCTTTTGTTAAACTATTGTTTCCATTAATGTTATTTGTTAAAGCTAATATAAATTGTACAATGATCATTTTATCAGATAACTTTAACATTTATTCTTTAATTGTATCCACCTTGACTCTTATTAATGTATTTATGGCACTATGTGATTATAGATGCACCAACCATTATATTTGCTTGCTTTTAACTACATAAAATATTTCCATGCTCTATTTCCAAGTTCTAAAGGACCTTGTGTCAAAGTATGAATCTTCATCTTTTGGTCCACAAAAGTGGTGGAAACTTGCTAACTCCTTAGAGCAAAGGTGAGAATCTAGTTGCTCGGTAAATTCTTCCCCTGTTCTAATAATGTTTCCATTTAAAAACTTGAAAAATTTAATTTTCTAAATTTTTTTAATGTTCTAATGAAAATGTAGTTTCTTCATGATTTTCCAGTTTAGAAGGGCCTCTATTTGACCTCACTAAGAGACTCGGTAACCAGAATTCAACTGAAAGAGATGGAATCCAGTTGAAATGTTGTTCACTTGAAGATAAATTAGCACTGATTGGAAATCATTTGGAGGTTAGCTAGAAGTATGGAAATGATTACTTAAAAAGATATGAGGATTCTATTTTAGATAATAAAAGAATTTCAAATGAATATGCAACTAGAATAGCTAATATTCAGAGCATGTATAAATCATTAGAAGAGAGATACACAATTGTATATCAAGTTCTAGAATCTTCCAGGAAAGAAGGTTCTAAGTAGAAAAATAAGTATTAACATATAATGTGAAAGCAAAAAATTGAGGAAGAGAAAATTATTTCAAAAATTGCCTCTTTAAAAAGTAGGTATAAATTTGCACAAGCAAGGCTTAGTGCTATTCATGAACAAGTCGAATCAACAAGGGAATATGAATCTAAGTGGAAATCAAAACATGAACTTTCTATTAAGGAAGCTCAAACATAATTGGAGAAAGCTATAGCACAACAACAACATTCTAGCAAACAAGCACAAAATAGAGAGGATTCTTTGAGGATAAAATTTGCTGCCACTATAACACAAAAGGTAAGGCATATTAATACCATTAGAAAAGTTATTAGTAATGCAATATATGATAAAGGACAATCCATTATATAATATGATTTCTTAGTGTTTTAATATATATGGAATGCTTATTTCACAATTTTTATTTTTGGGAACTATATATGGTAATATTTCCTTTTTTTGTGTGTTTTTTAGGAGAATGAAGTAAAATATTCTTTGGCAAGGCTTGAAAATGCCAAGCATTGCCTAACATGATATAACCTACAATTGAAGGTATATTTAATTTTATGCCCATTTCAATTTTCCTATTTCATTTGTGTTTTTAATGAATTATTGGATCTTAATTTTATGTTTCTATTTCTACAAGCTCAAGAGAGTAAATTGAAGAATCATTTGTGTTTCTTGTGTACTTTGTGACAAAAACTAGAAATGAGAGGTTATCAAATTAAAAATATTTTTGAGATAACACCTTCATTCTTTGTAGTGGAGTTGAGAAAAGCCAACAAAGATACAATATAATATGAAAAATTATGTAATCAGTAGCTTAAACTTGATCTCAAAGATATCGTATGGGTTTGGCAAGATGATGATCACACTTTGGGACTTGGGTCATTCTTAAGAAAGAAGCTAAAATTATTAAGTCAAATTTGAAGAAACTAGACTATAAAATCAAGATGTTGGGATAGATGGTTTGTACATTTGAAACCATAAAAAAAATCCAAAGTCATTAATCCTTGTGAATAATCATTTTTCTTAGCATAAAAAGTTGTAATGAGAATGTGATAATAAAATTCACATGCCCAATTCTATTAATTTAAAAAAAATTAACTCATCCACAATTTCAAAAAATTGATGACCATTATCTATATAGATTAGAAAAGTACCAAATACTACACACCTCACTTTATATTTTGATGCAATTCTAGTAAAATTGTTTGCATTATACCTGGCAAGCACAATTCATTTGTCACCATTAGCAAGCACTGGAGCAACAAAATTTAATGTTAGAAAAATGCCATAATTAAAAAAATTGACATAAGTTTTAGATTAAAATAATTAACATAAGTTCTAGAAATTTTTACACTTAACCATTTCTTTTTCAGGTCATCCTTAAATTGGTCTCCACATCTCAATATTGCAAAGACAAAAGGCCACAGAGTGTCCAAGCTACAGGGTTCAATTGATAATACCATCTCCCCCATAAAGGAATCATTTGTCAAGTTGCAAGTGCCCATCCTACTTGTTAGATTGTACTTTAACATAAGTCAATCATTTATTAATGTGGGACAAGGCAACTTACCTGATGAGGGATCATGAATCTTGAGAAAATATTCTACTACACAAAACTAAGTTTAACCATATGTATATTTTGCAGCAGTAACCTAAAAATTAACTAAACTTGCTAATGCAAAATTATAGATATGAATGACATCATACCATTGATTTGATAAACTTGTGAATACCACTCTAAATCGAGAATGCACGTACAATTGTGTTCTATATGCATGGGCAATAGGCAAAGTTTAAAAAATGTACCATGTTTACATTTATTTAATAAGTCTATTAAGTTTTTAAAATTATAGACCATCATGAATGTTATTACTCTAGCTTCTATGGATGAGAGAATGTCCTCAACAAGCTAGCACATAAAAAGTCTTGATTATCTTGCATGTTGAGGACATTACCTTTGCCTATAAGAGTCAAAGTTACAATGTTTGTGATGGCATATAACTTAAAATACCTAATTAAAGACCTCTAACAAAAATGCAAACATGTTGCATTTTTTTAGCTTCACCTAATGTCGTATGCATATGAATTGAGATTGCATATTTAACTATTGCCTCCTTCTGCATTGCCTGAAACCAAGAGATTCACACAGTCAGTTGTTATGCAAGCATAGGTTAATGTTGAGCTTCACTTGGTTTTGAGAATAGTTTAATATTCTTTACTAATCAGGGCTAACCACATGATGCTAGAATCTCATCTCCCCCCTTCCATAACAACTAAATTCCTCATTAACATCTAAGATCCATTTATTCTATTAATAAAATGCAAGATTCATGAATATTCACATGATAACATTCATTAACACATTATTTTCATTAGAACATTCACATTAACATTAAAACATAAGATTCATTAGAACATTCACATGAACATGAATAAAACATCTAGACATAAACATCAATCATTATCAAATAAGTTACATAAGTTCACATGAATCATATCTTTTTTTGTCCTTATATTTTTGCAGAAGCATATCCATGTCATCATTGATATTTCTTCTCACTTGTGGATGTGATCTCACTATCCTTTGCAAAGCTGGGTCCTCTGCAATAATAAATAAAAGGGTTAAATTAAAAGATTCAAGGCTTGAAAGATTTTATAGAACATTGTAGCACTCTTTACCTTGTCCAACCACATCATCTTGCTTGCTGGTTTGAACCTCAACATGCTCATCAGGAACAACCTCTACATCCCCTGCAACTACAATACAAGATATTTTCTTAATCCCAACACATATTGTAGTTAAATTTGTATTACTACACCAAATTCAATTTAAAACATTTACTTGTATTAATAATTTAGATATAAAAAATTGAATAGAAAATATATACCTTCATTACTATGATCCACATTCAAATTGATGCCTCCATGGTGCTCAACTGGCGTATTAGGATTGGCAGGGTGCAATAATATATCCATATAAATACAAGACAAATACTAAGAAATGTTAATCATTCATTTTAATACATATAAATATATTCACTTTAAATTTTTAAACAAATATATAATCATTGTTTCCTTAAAAAATATATAACAACTTATATTTTTGGAACTTAATATCAAATACAGTAATTGCTAAAGTAATAAATTTAAAATAAAAATTAATTGACTTATTTATCTCATTGATAGATCCAATAGAAGAAACTTGCACACTCATTGCTTGGAGTCGTTCAACCACAACTATATAGCCTTTTCTATAGGCTAATTTCTTGTCCTCTTCAGAAGTTGTTTTTTAAAACTCCATGGTCTACATTTTTCCTTGGTATCATGATTTTTTTGTTATCAATTTCATCAAGAGAAAAATGTTTACAATTTATAAATATTTGCATACAATTTTCCATTTACTTATACTTACAGTTCATGTAGCAAGTTTTCAATATCCACCTGAGTTGAGCTTGTGTTGGCTGTGCTTCTATTTTCTTGCTTCAGTTGCCTTTGATGCGGTAGGAAACCTATGTGAAATTTGAAAAATATTAGATCACATAAGTATTAAGAGTAATTAATACACAATTTCATTCTTAATATTATGATATATCTTCTTTTCTCAGGTTGTACTATTTCTCCACCATGTATTACTTCCTTTTCTTAGTGGCATCCTTTTTAAGGTTTTCCCACTCAATAGTAGGAATATAGGGGGCCCACTTATAACAAGAGTTGTTTTTAATTTGGGTCTTGTAGTTGCACCTAATATACTTCAAAGCTTGGCCTACTTTCTCAATGTCTTTGAAAGACATTGGGTCCAAAAAGTGTTGTCATGACATCAATGAGTTTATCCTTTAACTCTTTAGTTTGCATATTCCATCTTTTAAGAAAAGTCCACCTTTTAAGAAAAGAAAAAAACTATTAGATTCATAAATGAATTGAAGCTACCTTTTAATTTACTTGAAGAAATTGATCAAAGGAAACATGTATAGGAATGAAATCAAAATATGATACTCTTTGCATATGGTCAGCCCAAATATACACAAACATGCATCATTAAGTTTTTCATAAAATATATTATTCCTTGCAAAATAATAATGGGATTAGTGTTATTGCAAGGGATTACATCGGAGGTTAGTGCATTTGATTATTAGTATAAGATTGTATAGTAAAAGAAAGGATCAATATTTAAAGTACTTGGAAGTTGGGCTACTCTTAGGGGAAGACCATCTTCATTGCTCATGAGTAATTGATCACAATTCTTTAGTATTCTTGTACATCTAACATGGTACACCTAGGAATTTCCTCATCACCTCCTACACAAAATCGATCCAATATTACAAAATTCCCCCTAAGAAATATTAGTTCTAATGAAATTAACACATGAAAAATGAAAGAGAAAAAGAAGAATCTACTTACCAATAGGCACTGCCATTGCATCTATGGCCATGCTACATGTTGTGAAATTTGTAGTCAACATTACCTCTTTGCTTTTGTTCCTTGTAGTAGGTGGCGTAGTGAACATAGGATCAATGGTAGGAGTTGAAAAATGAGTTTTTTAGAGCACAATAAAACAAGATTGTTAGACCTATTGAAAAAACATTGTTCGAGCAAAACACAAATGTAGGATAAACATGTGATGTACTTGAACCACGTGAAGTATCATCCTCTAGGGCATCACCCTTGAACCTCTTCAACATCTTCTATAAAAATAACACATATGCATTTTATTTCATGACATAAATAAAAGAGTATACTATAAAATAGTTATTGAACTTTTGTTATAATTAAAAACTACATTAATACTTACTGTATATGTCTCAATTAGGTGCATCAACTCATCCTCCCTCTAATGTCAAGTTGATGCCAATTGCTTTAACTTTTTTGCTAAATCATGAAGCACCTTTTGCACTGTAGCCACAAGATCAATGGATAACACAAAATCAATCATGAATTCATCATGCTCATCATGCAGCTCCTTGTGGACTACTTTTTCCTTTCCCTTTTCCCAATCAACACTCATTTGTGAGAATAATATTATTAGCGCTATATTTAAAATTAATCCAAAATAGTATTGAAGAATAAAACATAATAAGAAAGATGCATTAAAATATTTCTTGTATCTAATTTGTACAACAAAAATGAGGTTTACATGTCAGGAAGAAAAAGTTGTTGGATACAATTGTTAATTGTGTATTGTCTTTGATGTTACACAAATGTCATATCAGTCATCAGACAGAGTCTACCGAGCTCAGATGATCAAAAAAGTAATTTACAGTGTCTACCAAACATTCCTGAACATTACTCAGTAAAGTTAATGTTTACTGAGCTCACTCGAGCATCAAAGGATTTTGTAGCAAAAAGTTAGTGTTAACCAAGCTCCCAAGGTTAACAAAGAAAATTTAATGTCTACCGAGCTCACTCGGTTATCAAAGGAAATGTGGCAGAGAGTTAGCTTCTACTGAGCTCACAAGGTCAGCAAAGGAAGGTCAGTGCTAACCGAGTTCAATCGATCTCCAAAGGATTTTTGCAGGGTTTACAGTGTTTACCGAGCCTCACTTGGTTAACACTAGAAAACCATTCTGGAGCAGTGGTCACCGAGTTGGGTCGGCCAACAAAGGATTTTATTTTTTTGATATTAAGTTCAATTGTTTCATGCAGCCGACTGATGTAATGATTTTTTCAGTTGCTGTAACTTATATTTGAGCCAACTTGATAATCTGAAAGGTATATATTTAGATGTTCAAGTTGTGAATTAAAGTGTGTGTGAGTATATGGATGAGGATGAAATAATCTAATATTAAGTGAATTCTGATGAAGGATTAGATATCCTAGAGGATCTGCAAAGTTGTATTCAATTAGTAAGGATCTAGTAAAGTAGAACAGAGATCTGTAATCAACAAAAGATAAGTTGCATATCATTCAGGTCGCCTCATTGTTGCTTTCTAATCATTGTAACAATGAATCTAGAATCTCTTAATAGAGTTGGTTTAAAAACCATTTTGTAAATCCTCTAACAAGGTGACAGTTCAGTTGAATTGTTCTAAAGACCTCTAACCAGGCCACTCCTAACAGGGTGATTAAATCCTCTAACAAGGTCACACCTAACAGTGTGCATTGTAACCTTTAACAGTGTCAGCTCCTAACAGGGCTCACTTCAGAAGAGTGAAAATTGGTGACTAGTTACTTGGTGGTTTTTCCCATATTGGGTTTCCACGTTAAATTTGGTGTCTCTTGTGTTCATTTATTTTAACCTTTGCAAGCATAATGATAACTATGAATGATAGATGATCAGTAATTAGTTAACCTATCGAGTTACAGTATTCTTGTACTATTTATCGAGTATCAAAAGTAACTAAATATTATAGACATCTAAGGGATTTTTGGAATTGGATTTTGTGGTAACTGATTCACCCCTCCCCTCTCAGTTACTTTATCTATATTTCTAACAGAAGCCCTATGAGAACCATCACTGCCATGCATATCTTGTGGCTATTAATCCATTCTGTAGCCCTTTATTTAAAATAATAATAATTGAGACATGTTAAAAAACATGGTTTATTATTCTAAGTTAGCAAAAAAATATAAAAATTTAATGGTGTGTTAGATTTATTGATTGGAGTTGATTTCAAATGTACATAATACGTACCACCTTGCCCATGATAGTGGCTTTGTTTGTATCTATGTGATTCAAATTTTAATCAATAAGAAGCTCTTTGCCTGCACGTATTGATTTTATTGCACATATAAATACACAATTTCCCTTGTGCACCTCAAGTATACAATTGGGTCACTTTTTAGTTGACGTAGGTCATGTACTATTTATAAAACCTTCAATATTCTCTAATGATTTTGGCCTTCCGTCAATATATATAGCTACTATTTTACTTTTTTTGCTAACTTTTTATTATATATAATTTTTTGCAAGAGCATATCTACACATACTTTTTTTATATCTAATAATTTGCATTCAACTACTGTAATCATAGCAAGGTCCAACATACTCCATCAATTCAACAACCTTTTTCTAAGAGACCTTTATGCCATCCATGGAAAATAGGCCCAAACCATGTAATGAGGATGGTGCTATCTGATATTTCCTCTCTCCAACACAAAAAATAGTGTTTATTGGAGGAAGCCCATCAGGGATCCATTGTTTTCGTAGATGTTTATACCTAAAGGGCACATTAGAGTCACTTTTAATTTCATCATCATTAGAACATGACCCCCCTAGAGCAAGGAAAAATATCATGTGCTTATTGAATTTTTTTTGATATATTGACCTCAAGTTGATCTCCTTGATTTAGACATACTAAATGTCTTACTTTCTTCTTCCATTCCTACATTTTCCTCGCTCAAGGAAGAAAAATATGACAAATACCTATTAGTGTTGGATTTGTAAGCAACAAAATTTGAGGTTGAAATTAGGGGGGAGTGTTGGAATGTGTAATTTTCCCTCAAATGAAATGTAAAGGCATAATAGAAGATTCTAAAAATTCTTGGACTACTAAATAGGATTAGGTAAAATTAATATTTATGTTTGTAAAGTTCTAGAAGTCATTTCTGTTTAGATATTTCTAGAAAAGTCTATTTGTTCTATGTCAATTAATTTAGATGTTTTTGGAAACAATCAAAGACCTCTATAAAAGAGGTACAATATAATGGTTTTTTATTTCAATTAGGAAATGAAATGAGTTTATAATTTTTATAAGTTCCAGTAGTGTGTATTCTATGTTTAATTATCATTGTGGATCCAATCCATTCGCCTCTATCAATTAGCTGGTACCTGCACTCCACAAAATAAGAGAGATAGGTGGCAATGTGAGAGATATTTTACAAATGGTAAAAGAAATTAATCTCTATGGGGTGTACTGACTTATACCTAATGATTCATGAGACTATGTGGGATGCTTGTGAAAGGGCTTCGAGTCTCTACATATGTAAATCAACTATCTTATGTTAGCTAGAAAATTCATGATACGTATACCCAAAATTACATCAAATATTAGCATCACATATGGATTATAAACATTGAAAGGTACATGACAAGTTAATCAAATTAATCATTGATCTATCAAGAATTGAATATTGAATAGCACAGTCATTAATCACATGACTGTGCATTTCATTATTGTCATTGATAATCAAACCCACTCCAATGTTAGCTAATCCAACTCCCTCATCATCATGATCACCATGATCATGATCATGATCATCATTGTTATCGTGATCAGTAGAAGCATCATCATCATGATCAGTAGCAACATCATTTACATCAGGAGTATCATCTTTTGAAAATAATTGTTCAAATGTATATTGTCTTTGATGTTACACAAAATGTCAAGTCTTTACCGGTTAGTGTCTTTTGAGCTCACTCAAGCAATGAAGACAATTTCTAGTGTTTACTGAGCATTCCATAGTAAACCAAGTGCAAAGACAATATGTGTCGAGCTTCACTCAAGCACCAAAGGAAGTTTGTAGGTAAACAATGTCTTTTGAGTTTACTCGGGTGTCAAAGAGAAGTTGGCACAGAACCAGTGTTAACAGAGCTCACTCACTTACCAAAGGAATTCAATTCAAGATGTAGTGTTAACCAAGTTTACATAGTTAACAAAGGAAGTCTGAAGAAATTATTTTCTGAGTTAGTGTTGACCGAGCTAGGTCGGCTAATGAAGGATTTTCTTGAATCAACATATTTAGTTTGATGAATTTATTTGTTAAGTCTAGCTTACTTAAGGGATGAATATTAAATATTTGTAAGCGTATTTAAGTTGACTTGACTAGGCAAAATATATAAGTATAAGGTCAAGTTGTGAGATTGAGAGAAAATTATGAGATTGAAAAGATAAACCAAGGAAGTGAATTGGAAGGATAACATAGTATCCTGAGTTGATCAAGCTGAAAAGTTTTACTTGATCAAGGAGGATCAAGTATTCAAGCTAGAAAAAAGATCCAAAATCAGCAATATAGTTGCATCAACAATCAGTCCGTATCTTGTTACTCACCAATAATTGTAGTAGTGTATCAAATCTCTTAACATAGTTAGCTTAATAGCTATTTGCTTAATCCTCTAACAAGGTGGTATTTCTAGATTGAAGTGTCTAAAGACCTTTAAAAAGGCCACTCCTAATAGGGTGATTAAATATTTTTACTGGTTCACACTTAATAGTGTGTTTTTTAACCTTTAATAGGGTTGGCTCCTAATATGGCTCACTTTAGAAGAGTGAAAAATAGTAACTAGTTGCAATTGATGGTTTTTCCCAAATTGGATTTCCACATTAAATCCCAGTGTCATATTTGTTCATGTTATTTTCTTTTTATTTTGTAACTAAGTTAATTGCGGTTAATAACATTGAAACATCTTAAGAAGTATTTATTTCAGTAATTGCTGAGTAATGAAGATTCTTAGTGTTTGCCAAGTGATTTAGTGCAACTTGAGTTACAATAGTATTTTTAGTTTCAGCAAAGTTTGGTTTTGATTTGTATTGACATCTACAGGATCTGGGATTTATTTTTGTGGTATCTGATTCACCCCTCCCCTCTTAGGTTACTCTTATTTTTCCAACATCATTGACTAACTCTTGATCATGATCCACTTCTTCCTCTTCCTTGACATCTTCTTCTTCCATCATATCATACTTTATCAACTTTCCTCTTGGATCATGTCTAACAATAAATTAACAACCCATTTTATGTAGAACCCTTAAGTAAAATACCTACTCACATTGGCTTCGAAGAACATAGGGCTGATCCCTAATTGGATGAAACTACCTTGTCTTGATCAAACATACCATAGAAATGTGTCAACCTTGGGGTATCATGAATTGTCCATATAAGCATTGCATGGAATTAAATTTGTTTTTGTCCAATTGATCTAGAGATATCATAGATAGTGAAACTATTCCATAACACTAGCAACTCTAAGAGGTGCAATATATACATTTATATCTTTCACTTGGTACTTACCTAGTTGAATGAACAACACTAGATAATTATTGTGCATATTTCACTCCAAGACTTATAATTACATGTAGATAATAATACAATAATAAAACACCTAGAAAAATCATTGTCAACATAATGTGTTTCCTGTCCTGGTGTTTTCCTTCTAAAATTTTGGATATCTTTGAATAGTGGAACTAAGGGAGGTTCGAGAGCGAAGTCAGGGTTCTATGGAATTGGACCTGGCCCCATGTCTATTGGGGGGTTTGGAAAGAGCAGAACAAAAAAAAATTCAAGGATAAGGAAACAAAGGCTAATGTGGTTTTCCATAAGTGTCTTAATGCTTTGTTGGAAAACTACACTAATATCAAAGGTACTATCCCTTCTTTTGGTACTAATGAAAGGAAAAATAGCAAGAGGGATAGATGTAGATGGTTGATGCCACCTGAGGGTTGGCGTAAGGTTAATTTTGATGGGGTGGCCAAAGGAAACCCAAGAAAGGCTGGTGCAGGAGGCATTATTAGAAATACTTTTGGCAAAGGAATTGGTGTGGTTGCTGCTCCCCTTGGAATACAAACTAATCACTATGTGGAGGCTATAGTGGCTCACTATAACATTAAGTTGGCTAAAGATATAGGGGTCAAAAAATTGTGGCTGGAAGGTGATTTAAAAAACATTATTGACTACCTAAATGAGAAGAACTAACCTATATGGATGATTGAGAATATTATATGGGAATGCATTCTTCTTCTCAAGACTTTCAAAAAAATCTATGTGGCACATGAGTGCTAGGAAGCTAACCAAGTTGCAGACAGATAGGTAAACTGGGCTATCAAGTACAATGAACTGGCTAAGTGGATAGAAGGTCATAATATCTGATGGGAGACCCCTCAAACATGGCCAATCATGGCAAGATTTTGCAATAGTGGAGAAATTTCAAATCTGGGAACCATGGGGTACACATTGTTTATGAAGTAGCAATATTATGTTTTAATGGTGAAATATAGCATTAAAATGTATTATAAATGCATTTCCCTTGTAATAGGAAAGAGATCTCCACGAGGAGACAATAATGCATTAAAATAGGAGGTATGGTTTTAATAACCAACCTTGTATAACCACCAACAACTCTTTAAAAAGAAAGAGTGGGAACCGAATGGGCGGTTGAAGTTAAGAGAGGAAAACAAGGAAATCGAGAGGCAAGGAGTTTTAAAAGTTTTGAGAGTCTTGAAAGAAATTTTTCAAGGGCTCTTTGGTGGTAGCCGGAGAGCCCAACATTGTAAAAAGCTTGGCGAGCATTAATGAAGCAGTGGCATTTAGTATGTACAGTTTTTGTTTTTTGTTAGTCTTGCCTTCGTTATTTCTATTATTTCTCTGTGTGAGCATTCAATTCAATATTGAAGATTGTGAGAGGGGGAGTAGAGAAACTACGAGAAAGGGAGAAAGGAATTGAGAGTAAAGGATCGGCTCTCTGGCCTTTAGCCAGAGAGCCACCGTGCATACGTTGTAAACATTTTGAGTTTCAAATATCGTGGCTTTGTTAAAATATTGCTCTCAATTTTTTAGTTATCATTTCTATCTTCGTGGGTGCATTGTAAATTTGTAACTATTCTGACAGCCATCACACTATTAGTATACAAGTTTTTGAATCCTGGATCGGTTATGAGAAAGTTGATGTTATTGAGCATTACTCAAATAAAAGAATCTTATCTTGTAAGCTATTAGTTGGGAAACTGTGTTGTCTTGCTATTTACTGTATTTGTTTGCAAAGGAACCCAAGCTATCAACACAAAGATGGTGAGCTCGATAGTGACTTGGACTATAAAGGTGGCAAAGTTCATAACTGCATAGTGTAGCGATAAGGTTTGGCCCTACATGTATCCATTTATGTGTGGGTTGGTTGTGCCGATGGAGGAAATGTTGAAGAGTGTTTGATAGTCATGTAATTGGAACCCGATTTTCGTTAGTTATGACTGCATTATGTTTGAAAGGATTGTTACTTACATTGTGGGTTCCAAATATTTCACACAGAAATTTGTTATTCGTGAGCTATTTTGGCGAGGATTCTGATATAAAAGACACACTATTTTGAAGCCAAAGTAGGCATGCAGTGCATAGGTGGGTCCATCTGGAAAGCTGGTAGGTACAAAGCTTAGTTACAATTTCTATAATTGCACGGTGATGGTGAAATTGGTTAATTGAAGGAGGAGTCGAGTGGGATGCTAAAAATTGGTGAAGAAAATGGAGTTCCTCAACTATTTGGTGGTGAACTTGATTCTTGTCCATAAAAGGTGGCAGCTCTAATTTATCATCCACTAACAAAAAGGAATCAAATAGTGATGGGGATCTATTCTTTGGACAATTAAGAAAGTTGAACATTTATTAGCCATGGAGCTCGAGTCTAGTATGGAGAGAGCCAATAATGGAAATAGAATAGTCGGCTACAAAGTTGCGGAGAAACCCAATGTGGAGGAAGCTAAAACGTGATAAGTAAGTAATGAATTTTCTATTTGCTGTCGATACTCAGGTCGTAGATGGAAGTGGAAGCCCATGTTAATTTCTATTAAAGTGGCCTTCGTGGGTTGTTGATGTAATCACCTAAAAATGGTCATCTAGACTATTAGCCCCCTTTTCAACATTTTGGCTAAATTAATTTAATCACTTACCTAAGCCAAATTGCTAATAATCAATTTATTTGATTATAACCTATAGTTTGACTATGCTATCCTAAGTTCATTATTTGATTAAAAGAACATGTCCCCTTTTAATTAAATAAAAGACCCCATTCTTCTAACCCACTTAAAGTGCACACATAAAGTCCTTTTTCTATTTTGCAATTAAAAGAAAAGGCTTTGTGACTTTTGTCTTATATGACAAGTTAACTTATCTCCTATTGGTTGATTTGTGTGTGCACATGGATCACTCCTATTTTCGAATTCCACCGTTGATCATCCACCATCTTCATCTTGATCTCTACCGTCCATACATCTTTAAAAGGGAGAGAGCTTTCCCCCTCAATCGATCCATTTTTTGAATATTTTTATGCTACAAGTTTTCTAACAGGTTTCTTTGGAGCTTTGTGGAGAACTTCTATTTCTTGTCTACATTCTCTCATACCATAGCATTTTAGCTTAGATTCATGTTGCATGTTAGTTTAGCTTCTATTTTGCAATAATCTATCTCACATAGCTTAATAATGGTTTTGTAACAATCTCATACATGCTTAGTAAAGCTGCATTTTGCATTATCATCTTAGCTTAGTTTACATACTTGCATTGCATTCTTGAGGAACTCCTTGGGACATTTGCATTCTTGCATCTTGTCTTTGGAACCTCCCATTGCATGGTTTACTAGCAAAAAGAGTATCTCTAAGGCTCATCTGAGAGCCTTTTTATTCTTGAAATATACTCTCTTGCACTCTGTGGATAGGGAGCTCTAAGCCAGCATCCGAACATTCCAACTCATGGAATCATTTGGATAGAAGGGTTTAGAGTGGGACACTTTCGAGTGTACATTTTTGGCGCCCACCGTGGGTTGGAGAGTTGTTCACTTGTCACCCCGCTTGCTCTATTTATTTGGCTATTTGGGCATCTTGCCTAGCTATTGACTTGAGTCATTCATGTCGTAAGTTTCTTGGACATATTGTTTGACAAGTCACTTTCATCTCTCTCTACTATCTTGGCAAGTGAACACTCTACCTCCTATAGTTTCAACATCAAGTTATCTTCTAGGCTCTTTTATGCTTGGCTTTGCATCTACCACTATGGAATTCAAATCTTGTGCTACCAAACCTCAACCAAATCTAGATGATCATCATATCCTCCATGTCACTAAAGAGTTTCAAGATCTATATGCACAATACAAAGAACTAGAAGAGACAAATGATCTTTCTTACCTTCATCTCTCTAAGTGCATGATGAAAATGAAGTCTAAACTTGAGAAAAGGTTAGAGGAGAAGATTGCATCATTACATGAATCTTCCTTAAGGTCTTTACATGCATGTGAGTCACCTTCTTTGAGGTCATCCTCTTCTTCTAGGTTTACATGCTCTACTTCAAGACATCAAATGTCTTCATCTTCTAGATCTAAAAACCTCTTTAGAGAACAAGCAAGTGATACCTCCTTTGAGCCTATGCTAAAATTTCATGATGGACCTATCTTTGACCAAGACAATGATGAAGACTTGTATGCATGCTATTCACTTGGGAAGAAACCAAAGGACTCTAGACATAATTTTGAGAGAAATTTTACTCCCTTGGGGAATTCTTATGATGACATTTTGAGAACACTTCTTGGCACCAAGCTCTTCATGTTGCCTAAGTCTAGCTCCTATGGAAATCCATTCTTGGATACCTATTGTGCCTATCATCAATCTAATGACCATGCTACTTCTAATTGTATAGAGCTGAAACATAAAATCCAAGATCTCATTGATGATGAGATTGTTGATCTTGGAACCTCTAGTGACTCATGTGCTGAGGATACTTCTCTTGAGCAAGATTACATTGATGAACCTATGTCTAGTAGTGGCTCCATTACATTTTCCACTTCTTCCAACACTCATGCATCTCCCAACACTTCAAAGCTTTCCAACATGCCTCCATCAAATAAAGAACCTTATGCTTTCCACATTGACTACATGTATCCTAAAGGGATACCTCTAAAAGAAACTCAAGCTAACCTTCACTTGGCTGCAAACCTTTTCCATGCTACTAATCCTAAACATCCTCAACCTTCATGCACTACTATGCCTAATCCAAGCACTACTCCATTCACTCTTCATTCTCCCTTGTCCTTAGAAGTGGCTCCATGTCAAGAGGACTCTCAAAAAGAAAAAGCTATAAATGTCAAGAAAGATCAAGATCAAGCACCCTTTCATCTCTTTCATGATTTTTCCCCTCCATATCTTATAACTTGTCCACCTCCTAAGTATGATGAAGATAGCACTTCCATTATCTCCCTTGAGCTTACTGAAAATTATGAGAAAAGTTCTCTTCATATGCTATCCAAAGCTACTTGTCAAGATCAAAGTGTCCCCTCGTGTTCTACTTCTCCATATCCACTTCAAAATTTTACTCAAGCTTCAAGTGCTCCTATTAAAAATATTGTTCCTATCAAAGCTACTCATGAGTCTATTGATGGCTTTGACCATGTTGCTCACTCTAAAGATGTTGATATCCCTTTTCACTATCCATTTGCATCTCCTAAGTCTATCCTTGGTCCTTATCCATCAAAGCTAAAGCCTTCAAACCTTCCATCTATATTGGGACCTTATGTTCCTCCATCTCCTACATTCACTCCTAGATCATTCCCTAGCTCTCCCATCATACCTCAAGATCAACAAAGACACTCATCCTTGATGAATTTTGACCCATCTATACATCTAAACCAGTCATATCATCCTTATTCATCCACAAATCCCAAGTCCTTTGAAAGTGAGAATAAACATAAGAATCCATTGAAAAAGAAAGATCACTATGTCCCATCTAATCGACATGTGAATGCTAAGAAGGAGAATGCACAAAAGAGACTGCAAAGGTCCACTACTCAAAGAGCTAAACCAAAGAAAATATGGGTTCCTAAATCCATCATTATACAAAGGCACTCTCAAGCACCCAAAGAACGAGGAAAATCTAAAGCTATGTGGATTCCCAAGTCTCTTTTAAAAGACTTGAATATTGAAAATACTTCAAAGTTGACATTCAAGCTTCCAAAGGCTTCCATTCCATCTTCTTCCAAAAATCTTCCTAAAAATATTCCAAAGCCTTCCACTCCACTTTTTTCCAAATCTTTCCTACCACCTCATACATCTAAATCTCAAGCTATTTCATCCTTGATTCCTCCATTGTTCCAATACCCTTCAAGGTGTGTGTCAATGTTGATCTTGTCCAATATTTTAGCTACCCACATGAAATCCTCTAAAGCTTACACCTCCTTTCTATACATGAACTCTTATCCTCCATATATTCTTCCTACTACCATTTCTCTTTCAGCATCCTATCAACATCTTTAAGCATACCTTTCTATGGTCTTGGCTTATCATGACTTATCTTTTCTATAGGAGCATTATCTACATTCAAACAGCTTCAACTCTTTCTAAAAATTCAAAAAAAAGAAAAAAGAAAAAAAAAAGCAAAAAATGAAAAAAAAATGAAAATGTGCCTTGGTGAAAACCACTTCTTGTGGCACCTTGGTAGCAAAAGTAAAGAGAAATAAATCCATCCTATGGTGAAAACTACATCTTGTGGTACCTTGGATAAGTACCATGATGAAAACCTAGTAAATAGGCATCATGCGTAATTCTTCCATCATCCATCTATCCCCTCTTCTCTCTTTGATCTTGACAATGTTGAGCTATCTTTGCATATTGGCTATCTTATCCACCAGATTTTCTATTGTGCTCTCCCATTCACTCATAGCCTCTATCTTGAGCTTTATTTTTATTGCTCTATCCCATCGCTATCCTATCTAGTTGACCCCTTGGTCTTGATCATAATAAATGAAACATGGTTCTCATAGGTCTCTTGACATGTCTACTCTTTTGGATTACATGCTTCATGCTATCTCACTTGTTGGCTTCACTGCTTATCCTACATGCTATCTTGCTCATTTCTTCCATTGCTTATCCAAAACATGCTTCATATGACTATTTCACCTCTTTCCCTAGCTTGGGTACTCTTGAGGAGTCAGTCCTTGAGGATCACTTTCACTCGCTTCACACTCCTTTCTTATCCATCTCTGCTTATCCACTGGCTTGTTTCTCCATCGTGTCCTATACCTTGCTAGACATTGGAAGAAAATGATGTGATCTTGCTTGAGAACTAGTGATCTCTAAACCTTCTAAAAAATTCAAAAAATCATATATGATGCTGAAAAAATCCTAAAAATCAAAAAATGTCCTGAAAAAATGATCATCTTAGTGAAAACCTCACTTTGATGTATCACCAAAAAAAAAAAAAAAAAAAAAAAAAAAAAGCTGTCAAAGTGGTGAAAACCTGGAAACAGGCGCTACTTGAAACCCTTGCACCTATGTCTATCAATCTCAATCATCCACTTTGCTACACATTTCCTAGCTTGGAATTGTTTCTTGTCCTCATCTTGGGGGCATAGCTACTTAGCCTATTGAGGTATTCTTGTGGATTAGGGTTTCTTTGACAACTCACAAAATATTGTTTCTCAACACTTCCCCCACTTTGACATCAAGTGTTTTTTAACACTTTACAGATAGTTTACCTACGGTCTTCGATGTCGCGATATCTCACTATCAGAATCAAGTCTGGAAGAAATGGCCAAGTGACTTACACACACACACTTTAACACTTAAACGACTGAGCTATGCTGACATTTATCTACTTTGTGTGCTGTCTATGATGATTTCTTTGCCATGTATTCCCTCCCTAATAGTCTTTCAAGGATGTCATTGACTAGAAGACTGGGGGCATGGGACATATTTTCTTGATTTCTGCTTGTGGGTATACTTTTGTTTGTCTATAGTGTTGTAAGCATTCATGCTTTTCCTATTCAACACTTTGACTTATAAATGTATCATCCTTGATTGTTTTGCAAGACCGCACTCAGGGTTTATCCTGGCGCTTATGCCTTGATACAGGTGTAATCTTGCTAAATTAAACTTAGGGAATCTAATCATGTAGTTATCTTGACTTACATGTCTCTGATGCTTAGATTGGATTTCCACATACCTATCTAATATCGATCATATTCATATCCTCATAGTTATACTAGTGATGGTTGTATGATCTCATGATGTCCCTAATAAATGCTCAATGATGAAATTAAGAGTCTAAATGTTATGCGCTTCTTGCTGGTAAACCACTTTGCATATTAGCTTGCATTTTAAGTTCATTTTCTAGCTTAGTCTTGCATTCTTGCATATGGGGAGAGCTCTCTCTTTCTTCATCTTTTTGTGGACATATCAGCTAACTCCTTTCATATATTTCTTTACTTTCTTCTTTTTCATGTCTTTTCACCTTCTTAATCTTTCGCTTCATCTCTTTTCTATCTTGTCATCACATTATATAAAGTTTTGACCTCTTAAATAATTTTGACGTCCTAGATTCATTTTCGGGATTGAAATCCAAATTTGAGTTCATCTTGATGGTCAAAATTATCTTTTAAAATTTTACTTTCTTCTGAGCAGTTCGCTGACCTTTTGAGGTCTAATCTCTGAATCATCACTGGGGCATCTTCATTTCTTCATGTCTTCATCATTTCTATGCTTCATATCTACTTCAATTCACTATTTCATGTCTAAAATCACCTTTCTACTCATTTTGACCTAATTTTTATGCTATATCCTTCAAGGTCAACTCTAGTGAAACTGGGGCATTTTGTCAGTTTCTAATAGTCATTCTTGGGTTCTAATTAGCTATCCGTCATCTTGGACATTGCTATATTCTAATTTTCTCATTTCTAGCCATTTTTTGCATCCCCTTACCTCATTTCAATTTCGATCCCGAGGGGGCAGAAATACTCTATCACTACTTAGGAGCATTTGTTTGATCTTCTCACTTGCTCTCACTCTATCTTCTTTTCTAAGTGTTAGTATTCTTCTTGAATTCTGACATCATCTCTTCCTAGTGTTCAGTACTACTGCTATCAGGCTGTGCATTTAGGACTTGCTATCTATTTCTGCATTTCGTTCTTCAAAATCAGATATCTATATCTATCACCACCTACTTGGCTTTCTATTTTCTTTGACATAATGTGTTCCCAGATCGATCACACATTAGTCAAAGAGGGGCAAATGTAATCACCTAAAAATGGTCATCTAGACTATTAGCCCCCTTTTCAACATTTTGGCTAAATTAATTTAATCACTTACCTAAGCCAAATTGCTAATAATCAATTTATTTGATTATAACCTATAGTTTGACTATGCTATCCTAAGTTCATTATTTGATTAAAATAACATGTCCCCTTTTAATTAAATAAAAGACCCCATTCTTCTAACCCACTTAAAGTGCACACATAAAGTCCTTTTTCTATTTTGCAATTAAAAGAAAAGGCTTTGTGACTTTTGTCTTATATGACAAGTTAACTTATCTCCTATTGGTTGATTTGTGTGTGCACATGGATCACTCCTATTTTCGAATTCCACCGTTGATCATCCACCATCTTCATCTTGATCTCTACCGTCCATACATCTTTAAAAGGGAGAGATCTTTCCCCCTCAATCGATCCATTTTTTGAATATTGTTATGCTGCAGGTTTTCTAACAGGTTTCTTTGGAGCTTTGTGGAGAACTTCTATTTCTTGTCTACATTCTCTCATACCATAGCATTTTAGCTTAGATTCATGTTGCATGTTAGTTTAGCTTCTATTTTGCAATAATCTATCTCACATAGCTTAATAATGGTTTTGTAACAATCTCATACATGCTTAGTATAGCTGCATTTTGCATTATCATCTTAGCTTAGTTTACATACTTGCATTGCATTCTTGAGGAACTCCTTGGGACATTTTCATTCTTGCATCTTGTCTTTAGAACCTCCCATTGCATGGTTTACTAGCAAAAAGAGTATCTCTAAGGCTCATCTGAGAGCCTTTTTATTCTTGAAATATACTCTCTTGCACTCCGTGGATAGGGAGCTCTAAGCCGGCATCCGAACATTCCAACTCATGGAATCGTTTGGATAGAAGGGTTTAGAGTGGGACACTTTCGAGTGTACAGTTGAAACCTGATCACATAGCTTAAAGGTGGTGGCATGGGTGCATGTAACAACATGGTAGAAAAGCGTGTAGTTTTGCATGTTTGTGTTACAACAATATCCCATCAAAAATTAATGACTTGATTGAATGGGAAAAGATCTTGGGAAGATTGGGTAGAATTAAAAGTTTATTATGATTTCTAAAAAGATATGGGGAGTGGTCATAAATTTGATGTGTAAATTTATTATGATAGTTAGTACTTTATGGGGAATATGCAAAAATGTGATGTGGAAGTATGATTGCACTCATACTTCTCATATCAAATATATCTATCTTCTTAATTCTATGATAGATTTTAGATAGGTTTTACAAAAAGTGGAAAATTGGCACAAGAAAATGAGAAGAACCTCTTTTTCTCTGGACTTGGAGGGATTTGAAACTAGTTTTTTTAGCTTGCATTGAGGAAAACAACATGGTTGGGGAAAGGCATAGGAGGGAACCAGAAGATGAATCCTAGAAATGGCTAAGATGATCCAAGGTTTGGGACATTCTAAAAAAAGGGGAAATAAAAAACTTCATTGGTCGGCTCCATGGCTGGAAAACCATGGTTACCAAGTCTATGGTTAAGAGCTAGAATGAGGGAATTTCAAAAATTGATGGGGTGAAGTTCATGGTGATTGAGGATGTCATTTCTATGGTCACTAGAGTTCCCATCTTGGGTAAGTAATTCTACAAAGACAAGAAAATATTGAAGCAAGCAGTGGTGGAATTTACAAAGGATCAAGAGGAGAAGAAAATGCTAGTGAAGATAGGAACCCATCATCTCTCGAGCTCCATCAAGCCACTATGGAGGTTTTTCTTATGAGATATTATAAAATACATCACCCTAGACACAAGATTTGATCATCTATGCACTTACCACTTCGTGATTCTCAATCACTTTAGGTATGGGGCCAAAATTTCTATCATCTTCTATCTTTACTCTTCTATGAATGAAAACATTAATGAATATCAGGAGAAGCATATTAGGAATTTGATGCTCCATGAGGGGTTGTTACTTTTAATTTATGAGTTCTTTAAAGCTAGGACAATGGGGAAATAAATTAAGTTTAGAAAAGAGGGCAAGAAGGGCAGAGGGGACTCCAAAGAGTCAGAAGAAAACTATTCACCTTCAAACACTGAGGATAGCTTTGATATGCATACTGATTCAGAGAAGGATGATTCTCCATAGAGTGGCTCTGGGAAAAATACCATCAGACTAGAAAGTAAAAGGAAAAATATCCCTCATCCCAAGAAGGACCTTGATTCTTCTTATAACAAGGACTATAACTAATGGGCTGAAGGCATGGAAATGGGGGATGATGGTGCTGAAGGTGAGGAGGAGGTAAGGGAAGGGGAGAGTTTAGAGAAGAAAAAGGGCAAGAAAACCACCACCATCAAAATTTTGGAAAGCAGAGAGGACTCTGTCAATATATTCAGGGGCCAAAAAAGAAAACATTCTGAGGCCAAGAAGGAAAAACAAGGGATTGAGGTGGAAGGGTTGGAAGAAGATCTCAATTAGGGTGATAGGGATGACCATGAGAAGGGATTTGAGGAATATGGAACAAGCAGATACAAATGCTTGATCATAGGTAGGGACATAAATGTGGTGTGGCAAAATTTTGACACATCTTCTACTAAAATTGAGATTAACAGAGAATTAATAAAAAAATTGGTCAAAGAGGATGATGAAGATGAAATACAAATGGAGGAATTAATTCACTTGACCCTAGTCATTTTTAGCGATACAAAAAAGGAGCATCCAGATATGGATGCCATCAATAAGGCTAAGAAAAATGCTGTTGATAGCTTCCACACTACCAAATGGATTTTTTGTGAAATCCAAGACCTCAAGTATAGGGTGAGCAGCCTTGAAAGGGTGAACTACAACCTAAAGAATAGGATATCAGAGGAAGAAAAGAGGAAGGATGATAGAGTAGAGGAGGTCAAGAATAGGGTTCAAATGATGAAGAGCTCTATGTGGATTATTGTAGAATAAAGCTACAATATTCTTAAAGAAACCAATGAGAATATCAAGATTTTCATAAATAAAATGGAGGAGCAAAGAACCAACAAGGAAGAGGACCCGACCCCCCATAGAGCCAAGGAAAAGACCCTTGATGATAGCTTGAGGAAGCACACTAGATCTAGTATGATGAAGAAGGAGACCCTCAATCCTGACCAGGATCACTTAGACATGAAGGAGGCAATGAGTAGATTGTTGGATCTTGAAATCAATGTAGAGAAAATGCTAAGAGAAATCTCCTAAATGCCTTGACTTTTCTTGGCTTGCCTAGTTCTTTTTCTTGTCTCGTTGGCTTGTTTCTAGTTCCTATCCTTTTATGTGGAGAGATCTTTCAAATGTTTGCTTTTAGTTTCTATTGTTACTTTAAGAATTCTCTTTTTGTTTGAACTATTTTTTGTATGGGTTTTAGGGCCTTTTTAAAACCTATTTTCCTTAATCAAAAACATAATGTGCTCCTTCTTTATTGACATCCATGGAGGAAGGTTATTGTTGATAAAAAAAATAGGCCACACTGAGTAAAAAAATGTCATCTATCTAAGTGGATTGACATCATTAGTTTCCAAAGAAAGCCTAAGATTTTGAGGTTCTTCTTTAAAGTGTGGTCACTTTTCCTCTATGTCCATAAATGCTAAACCATCCGTATGATGCTGTAATAATTTGGAGTCGATTCCAAAAAGTTTAGATAAAATGGGAACCAATTTTGAAATGATATGCAATTGATTTGAAAGGGGATATGAGTGATGAAGAATATTGTCGCAATATGCTTGAATAATAATCAAGTTGGACAAAAAATAAGAATTAGTGATATGAGAAAATGGGACATGTTAGTATGAAAATGTGATTAAACAATAGACACAGACTATTATTGAGCTTCTACACTTTGTCCCTCTTTGATAAAATGTGATTTAGAATGTTGTGTCAAAGAATAATGATAAAAAAATCCATAAGAGAATTCCCTATCAGGGGTGGTATATGTTGGAAATATGCCCAATCAATTAGATAAGGTAAGTTATGGTTGTCATTTATGGCAACATATTTATTTTGTAGATTAGTCATGATCACTCGTGAAGAAAAATTTGGCTAAGTATTAGACAATGTTACAACAACAAGATAGAATATTCTCTTGTGCAATTGATTAGAGATGCATGACATCATAATGATGATGTATACTAGTGCAAATTTTTGTATAGTCAACGGATTTTGAGTTATGAAGGAATTAGTGATGCAGTGATGACATAACGCAAAACAGAGCATATCAATAGAATGTGTTTAACAATTTGATTTATTGTTTTGAGTTATAATTTTTGTTGAGCTAACTCTAATGATGTTATATGAGCTGACTAAGGAAGAATTTACTAAAATGTTTTGTATAAGTAAAGAGTTTTATTTGCAAAGTTAATGTGTGAAAAGAGAGAAAATAGTGGATGATGATTTAGTGATTAGTAAATGTAAAGTCAATATGTGAGTAACACGTGAATGCGATACTTTGCTATATGATGTGATGATATGATGTAGATTAATATGTACACAATGGCTCTTGTGTGAAGAATAATCAATTAGAAGATTTATGATGTACAACAAATAACTCAGTATTGTATGTATACTTATTTCTTGAAGAACTTATTGTAAAGTTGCATGTTAGGGCAGTGGGCTCTTCTTGCACACATTTGTATATGATTCACCAACTCCTAACAGGGTTGAAGCAACTCCTAATAGGGTTGAGGCTTCTAACAAGGCCTAGTCTCCTAACAGGGACTCGAGACACTATACATGCTTCATAGACTCCTAACAGGGTCAATATCCTTAACTGAATTCTTTATATAGTGAATCATCTAGTGGGTTCCATCCCTACTGGGTTTTTCCCTTGGCCAGGGTTTCCCTATTTAAAAAAATATGGTGTTATGAACTCTCTTTGTGTATGGTTGTTTATACTAATCAAAACTATTGGTTTATTTTCATATGCACATAATAAAGTAATTAATAATATTTAGTTGTGGGTTAAAAAATTGAAAATAGTGATTCACTCCCCCACTAAGTTTTATCTATTTCTAACAGTATATATGGGTGCCCCCTTGAGAAATTGACCAATAAATGCATATAATAGGTCAATTTTTTGACAATGAGAAGAAAAATACATAGCAATTAACAGATTGCAAATCAGAGCTCAAACATAAAAGTTATGGGGTCCAGAGTGTAAAAAGCATCACAACCAACATAGAAAATACCTCTTGCATGTCCATCTAGGTAGAAACATGAATATAAAAGGGCTTGGAGAGGGGTTTGGAGGTCATTTTCACCATCTCATTTGGAAGAAAAGAGCTTTGCAACAAAGAAGATGGATAGGCTACCCAGGGAGAAACATCACAAAGAATGAGTGCACGCCGACTGATGATGGGAAAATGTAGGACCACTAGTGAGTACATCGAGTCCCCTTTGTGTATTTTATGTTTTTCATGCATTTTAGGATTAGGTAGGGGTCAAATGAGGCTTAATCGAGGTCCCCGAGGAAGTCTAGAGCATCCAGTTGCCCCAAGTGCACTCAAAATGTACCCAAGTGTGTCAGTTTACAAGTTTTTTCCAATCCATTCATACATTATCCTAAGGCCATTCTGTATGCAAAAATAACTATTTCACTAGTGTACCCAATTCTGCAATTCCTAAAAGCCAACTTCAGAGATTTTCCAAATGCGTCCTATTATTTTTCATGAGCCCAAATCAGAGACTCATACTCTCCATATGAAAGTATAAATGTGTCCCAAGTTTAAAATTCCCAATTGGCCATTTGACTAGTTTTCCAAGCTAAATCCAAATGCAAATTTATGTTTCTAACATGTTGCTTGAAGGATTGTCTTAAAGTAAGACACCTCGACAATCAATATTTTTTGACCTGAATATTGTCATGTGATGAAATCTATCAGAGGGGGAGTTTGTTTACCAGAGACCAAGCGTGCCATGTGGAAAGGCTTTCTCAGGTGTTTCTGTCAAATTTTAAGGCTAGCTTTAGGGTCTCATAGCATAAAAATGACAATTTTTAGGAAAGGTGTAAAATGAGTTCTAATTGATTATCCATTGAGAGTTGTCTAGAGTAGTTTAATGTTTAAGTTGATTGAAATTAAATTTTGTGCAAATCTAAATACCATTTTGAAAGGTTGATTTAGTCAAGAAAGAATGTTGGATTTTTAAGTAGGATGTGGAACTCGAATAAATTTTCTAGAAACCTAATGTGAGAACAATTTTAATTGGAGACTAAAAGTGGAAAGTTGCATGGTGCTCTATCTACACTTGTTATCATTAAAAATTAAATGGGTGTGTGAGGTCATAACACAACAATCAATGACAAAATAAATTGAACATAGTATGAATTTCTTGAGCTCATATTAGATAAAGTTCACCTATCCTATGGAGTTGCCGTTTTTAAAATATGAAGTACAATACATGGTTGAAAATCCTTATTAATTTGGAAATGTGTCCATTCTCAAAGCATGAAGCCCCAAAATGGCCATATTTTGCAATCAATAGTTTTTGTGCACTGGTTATAAGTAATGGATAAGTTGTAACAAGCTTAGATGTTGAATGGGAGGTAAGGTCCATGTTAGAACTAACTGCAAATATGCGGTCAAACTATGACCAATGAAGGATTAATATGGTGGATGTTTGAAAGGAGCTTGCTACTAACCAGACTTGGGTGCCATTTTTATATGGATCGAAGGGAAACACATTTTATTACTTGGTTTTTTTCCTAATATTTTCCAATAAAGAAGGCAACAAATGAATCATTTTCCCATGCTTTGAAGGACACTAGACGAGTGTGATGCCTCCCAGAGATTTAAGGCAATTCTAAGGCTCAGTGTTATTGTTTATTAGATATGTTTCTCCATTGGCAAGGTTTGCGAATATGAACCACAAGAAACAAATATATTTTTCAACTATCCTCCATTATGTGACAAGCCTGCCCAATTTGTAACTTGGTAAAAAACATGGATGCGCTAAAATGTGTAGAGTCTATGATCAAGATGATCCTATTTCTATGTGGATAACACAATTAAAAGATGCAATACGATCAATGTCCACATTAGATGTTTCCTTATTGATTTCACTTTTCCCAAGCCTCTCGCACAAAGACACAAGGAAACAAATAGATTATTCTCACTGCCTTTTATTGTAAAATGGAAAATTTTCCCAAGTTGCACATGCAACCTTGCACTAAAGTTTGAAGTGTAAGTTGTGTTCAATTCCTTTGCATGATGTGATGAAACACAAGATTGAATATGGAGTGAATCGTATTATGATCTGAGTATATTTCTTTAGCTTTAAACATTGTTACTAGTTTAGGCTAATGACTATCAGAGGTAGTAAATATGCACAAAAAAGTATTGGGGGATAGTGTACCAATTTCTAAGTGGAGTACATAGAGGCTAATCAAAGATGAATGTTTTGGTGATAATTGATTGTGAACATATTAGATAGTCTACCACACTTTGTCCGCTATATGTTTTGCAAGTAAATTTCTTTGACTTAAGCCACATCTTCATACCATTACACACAACTAACCTATGGAGGCTGCATAACCCTCAGAGTTCAGTCCCAAAGTGAGACACACCACCTTTTTCATCCTGAGAAGTTAGTTTTCTGATATTGTCATCATCTTCTTTCAGCCACAAGGGATTACTATCCTCTATTAGATCATTTCCTAGCTGAATAGCCTTGTTACTCACTATCCTAGCATTAAAATATCCTAGAAGGATTGTGTTACTAGTTTGATTAAAGAAAAGAACATCTTTCTTTAAAGCTACAAATGGATCTTCATTGTTTAGATGTCTCTTTTTGTAGAATTTAGATATTTTTGGTGCAAAATAACATGCTGCTAGCCATGTGATCTCCTCATCATCCTCAATCTTCAAACTTTTGTAAAATACTTGTATTCTTCTACAATTGTTAGATTGCTGAGCTATCTAAAGAAGGTGAGTAAAATGTATGCACATTGCTAGCCTAGTAGGGTGGTTGAAAAAGAGATGGCTCATCAGAAGAAGATATGGAAGAAACTAAATGATAAATGGCTCAATAAGTGGAACATTGATTACCAAGAATGTGTAGAAAACAATTCTAAAATAAAAAAATGGGTGGTAGGAAAAGTTAGATCTGTCATGTGGGAAAACCAGTTAGGTAGAAAAAAAAAGCCTATTATGTTAAAGAATTTAATCCCACATGCAAACATGATGATAAAGAATATTTAGGAGCTAAGATCAAAGGAAACGTAAAAATCCTAATTGCTCAATTGAGATCTGGTTCCCACCATTTGAGATGTGAAATTGGAAAATGGAAGGTCCCTAAGGAAGAGTGAGAGGACAAAATTTGTAGATTTGCAATGAGGGTGTGGTGGAAATAGAGTGGCACTATCTAAAGGATTGTACAACATACGAAGACATTTAGAGCCAACACAAAGAAATGTGAAAAGTGAACACCATAAAAGACCTTTTTGAAGGATCAAGACTGCTTAAGGGGGCCATTTTACTTATGCAATTTCACAACAAAAGAGACAGACTGGAGAAATTACATCAGACTGACTAGGAGTTCTATGTGGGTCCATTAAGCTTATGGCCTCATGGACATCATTAAAAATACTTCATTCATTCATAATCTGATTGGATCCTCCAGCCATGGTTATGCATATTGATTTCCCTCCCCATTTGCTCATGTAAACATTAGAAAGTTTCAATTTTCTCCACCTTTAAGAAGTTTGAAACATTGGTGATGGCTGCAACTTTTGCATCATCCCCTTGTGTGGATGAAGAAACAATGTTTATAATGAGACACAAATCCAAGATGAGTTCTAATGAATTGATTTACCAATCCAAAGATGAAATCCCTCATCCATGGATTATGAAGCCCGATGTATCTGATGTCCAGTCATTGGTTATAAAATCTGATGTTGTGGGTGAAGGGACATATTGTGTTATGTACAAAACATAGAAATGTAGTGAATGAGGGGGAACAAACCCATGATAAGCACATGCACCACTGAGGAAAAGGAAATAGCAAAAGGTTCATGCAATATAATTTTGATGATATGAATGTAGCATATCTTTATCCCACATTGCCTAGATGGAAGTTCTTTAATATATTTTAATATAGAAATTATCACTTTCTAATTTTCTTAAGCACTCATTTCTTAAGAAAAGGAAGCTCACATAGGGCCCACCCAGGGGCCAGTATGGTGGACATTGAATAAATTTTGAACCCAATTACAAGCAATCTAGAGATGACATCATTGACATGGCAACTTGCAGATGAATGAGAATGTCATAGTTGACATGTAGTAGAAGGCATGCTGACTAGACAAATATGACATGTAGTAGATAGGCACTAAGGCACTGATGATGTGGAAAATGATGAGGTGTCATGCAAAAATATGATAAGGTGACAAGTGGCAGAGGTGATGATGAGGTAGTGAGCTGGCAGAGAGGATATGTGTCAAGATGTCACTTCGTTACAAGTGACATGGAAAGTCGTGATGTGTCATGCAAGAAAGTGTCATAATGACATGTGGCATAGTGTGTCTAGGTTAGATGCACTAGATTTTTCCACATTGCACAAGATGAATGACTATCATTTTGTCACATCAAGAAGTTGTTCATTGGTTAAAAAAAGTAAGAATGTGACCAAATCAGAGGTTGACATGTGGTAGTGGGCTTAACAATGAGGTGGAAGATCTCTCAACCAATCATGAGGCACCGCATGGTGTAGAGGTTGAAAAGTACCTAGTTGGAGTAGTGACACTATAGATGCCATGTACTAGTAAGCCAATGAGAAAGTGACATGTGCCACATGTAGACTTGACCTAGTTGACGAAAATCATGAAATTGGAGGGAAGATAACTAAAGTTTCAAAAAAAATATTCTCCAAAGTTGAGTGAATCAGGTTAAAGAATGGAGTATTATATTCGGAAATGAATTTGAGAAAAAAGGGGCTTATATTATAAAGTCAAAACTTTATAATAAGTTAAAATATTTTTCAATTTTTAAAATGTTTTCTCTTCACTCTAGTAAGTGTGAGTGCTAATTATTGGCCTCTAAATCCACACACACTTGAACATGGTATTTACATGTCAGAAACATCCTGAAGAGAACATGGGATTGCCTAGTCAATATGCCTTAACAAAGCGATCTGTTGCCTTCTAACTAGATGAGGTTTTGCTTTTCACTCTCAAGATTGAGAGATCAATAACTAGACCAAACTAGTACAAAGGATTTGGAGGTATGCAAATGCAATCTAATCTATGTTTTTGACTTTTTTGAATGCAAATATACAAATATTAATATAAATGAAATTGAAATTAATTTAAGAACAATGGAAGGTAATAACTACATGAATGTATTTTAGTCTAAATGATGAGCATATGAAAGCAAGATCAAATTAAAATGCAATGCACTTGAGTTATCAAATTAACATTAATTCACTACTTTTCATATGCATCCTAAAAAATGAGAGGTTGAAGGTTTCTTTTATAGAATCTTGGAATTTGATCAATGGTCAAGATCAAACCGCATGTATGGTCTTGATTGAAGATGGGATTGAGTCCTCCATTTTTGATGGAGTTGAATGAGAGGAAATAGGAGATAACAATGATCCATTCAAATATGTGCTCATAATTATATTTTCTAATTAATTATATAATTAGTTGCAACAATTATGAGGAAATATTTTAATTAATCAATATTATTGATTCCTTTTTCATGTGAGATGAAATAGGAAAGGATATTGATCCATTCAAAGATGTGGTCATAATTAGATACTCTAATTAAATAAATAATTGGTTTCAATAATCATGACATATATTTAATTAATCAAAGCATTTTAATTCCTTCTTTATGTGTATTAGCTAAAGGGGTAGATTTAATTTAATTAGAGTACTTAGGACTTATAATTAAATTAAGAGGTTTAATTTAGCTAATTCAATTAATATTTAGGAATTAAGAAAAGTAAGTGATTAATACAGATTAATGATTTTTTGCATTTGACACTTAGGTTGAATAGAGATTATCAAAATAAAAAATGCCTAGTACCATAGGACTTAAGTAATATTGATAAATTGAAATTGGTTCAGAATACCAATGTGCCAAATTAGGGGAATTATAGTCAACATCTTCAAACTAGTCCCCATGGACTAATTTGAACACTAACATAGGGCTAATATATATCAACGAAAAGGTCTCAAGGTAAAGATTTTAGTTTTTCTATCAGATCATGTGCATGTATTAGTGGGTGAAAATTATTCTTAGATTTTTTTGAAATGATCCTTTTTCAACTCTATTTCTTGTTTGGTATTTTAGTTTCATTTTGTGGCCAAATGGTGAAATGGGTGTTGGAGATAACAATGAGAAAGTAAAATTTGAGGGGGTGGTGGGGGGGTGGGGTGGGTGAATAAGTTCTTCAAAACTTTAGCCTTAAAACATTCACCACACATCCATCTCACCATTTAGCATGTAAACTAAAATAGCTAACTACACATGTTCATCCATAGCATGAAACAAATAACACATAACACAATAAGTTTGTTACCCAAAAACCCTCCAATGAGAAGGTAAAACTAGGGTAGGGATGATACCCAAAAATATTCACTACTATAGCTGTACAATGTAGCCAATTAAGGTTAAAAGAAGTTTGACCATAAACTATGATCTACCCTATGAAAGGTCTTCCTTATTAAAGGCTTACAAAAATTGTTAGGTCTCACCTTGTTAAAGGATTTAAACACCCTGCTATAAGTGTGCCTTGTTAGAGGACTTAAATTTGCAATGGAATAAGTACTTGGTTAAGAGATTTACACAAGCCTATTATGACTACTCTGTTAGGAGATTTTATTTGCATCAGTTGTTAGAATGATTCAACACCATGAGCCTTTAGTTAGCACTCTATTGCTAGATGTCAAATCTTCTCTTTCCTAGTGTGTACTTGATCCTTCTAATTAGATATTTCTCCTCTATCCTCTCTCTTCTTTTCCTCTATTCTCTCTAACTAATTTTGAAATTCATAACATTGTCACAACCTCCATAGCCACTATGAATTCTCTCTACACTTAGCATTCATCTCTCTTGCATCTCCTTCACTTCTTTTTCACAGTCTACAAATTGTTTAGGGTTTGTCTCCTTAAGTAAACACAAATTGGCTAGGGTTAGGTTAGAATCAATAGCTTAGGTTGATCTATTTTTCCTTTTAGAAAATATTTCAATTTGATTGGTTGCATGTACTACATAAGGATTTGTAATATACATCTTCTAGAATCATAAAATAATTGTTAAGTCAACCCAAAAATGGTTTACATAGAAGTTTGTTCCATTACAAACAACTATGTCCAAACTATTCACTCGATAATTAAATTCTTTGATGCCCAACATTTACTGTATCTTCAATTCTGTAACTCATCTTCTAAATGATTCGGCATACTCTATTTACTTGTCTCTTGAGTGACTCGACACTAACTATCTGCTTGTCACATACTAGTGTTTGACACAGACTATGTATATTACTCGACATGTACTATCTGGCAACTTATGTTCAGTATGCCTTGATCACTTAGCTTGCATTGATTGCTCAACTTGCTTAGCTCACTCAAATTGCATTGTAATTTTGATAAATAATGACTAAGTATTTTGTCACTGCCTTGTCAAAACCAATCTAAGATTAATAATCCCCCCCTTTGAAATGAGTGGCAAAAACACGTTGTCATGCATATACAATCCTTATTATGAGCATAACTCAGACAATATATCTATGAATCAATTCTTATACAAAAATTTAAAACTTCAAAATCTTGCAAAATGGATGACAAACTATCATACCTCAGTCCTCCATCACCCCATTACCCCCTGAGTAAATGTTTCCTTTCTATATCTATATCTGATACTCCTGCTGATTATATTAGTTGTACCCTATCTCTACATTACTCACCTTCACTTCACTATATCCCTTTCTATACTATATCCCCCTTATATTCATTATCCCCCTTTTTGGAAACTTATTTCATGGGTGGTACATTGATAGTGTGTTTATCCAAAAATGATTTATGGATCTCCATTATGATTTTCAATGCTACATCTAAATTGTTGCACACCACCTCTAGAGATTGATATTGGATATCTAGCTTAGTAACAAGGTTAACTAAGCCATCATGAGTGGAAAGATGAGAATATTTCCTCATCAATGCTTTAGCATAGGCTATTTCCTTGTGCAAGACTTCCATGCGTGGGATCAACATGGATTGGATGCTAATTAAAGTAGCTTGAATGTTAGCATCTTGTTCTTTTAGCTCAGAAAGCCTACCTTGAGTGGATATCAGTCTCTAAAAAATGTGATTGACTTTGACCAAGAGGTAGTTTTAAGGTATTACTTGTAGTCCTTATATCTCCCTCTAGTTCATCAACATGTCTCTTAATCTCATGTGTGAAAAGATACATCACACAACTTGGTGTAAAGAGAGAAAATGTTGTCCAACACCTTTTTCATACTCTCCATTTTGGTTGCTAAATACACCTGTCATTGTGCAAGGGTACTAGATATCTTTGCAAGTACCTTAGTGTGAAATTTTATTTTAGACCATTCTAATAGTTTAGTATTTGCATCTAGGCCTTCATCACTGATCTTATAACCAATATGTACTAGTTGTTCAATATTTGTAGCTAGGAGGTTGAAAGCAACAAGAAATATGTCTTTTATGTCATGAAGCACTTGCTTCTACTTATGCTCCCTTCTTAGCAACTCTTATTGTTTCTTCCTTTGTAGAGATTCCTACAAAATTCTCATCTTCTCAATGTTGATTTTTTTAAGATCAAACTTGGGTGGTTCAATCACCTCATCTAGGCTTATATCTCCATAAGATATTTCTTCTGAGCTCCTTGATGTTTTTGCATTGGGCCTTGATATTTTCAATGGTGTGGCATGAGTGCTCAACCTCTAAAGAACTTGACTACTAGAAGAAGTCATAGAAATTGGTAAGGTAAATAGAGTCTGGATGGAAAATTGTTCCCCTAGAGCAGTAGTCACCTTCAATTCTTTAGACCTATCAACTTGTCTCACTTCCTATTGAGCTTCACCTTGAATTTGTGGAGGAGGTGCAAGACTAGATTCCTAACCTAATTTGACTTTTTTTCCATCTCTCTCAACTGTAACTAAGGCTTGCATAGTTGAAATGAGTGGCACTAGAGATAATGATACATGTGTTTCAATAATAGCACTTAGCTATTTAGTGCTTGCACTTTGATCTTCTATCTCTAGAGTTGGAGGGGGCACACTAGATGTGTCATTTTGTTTCTCCCTTTCTGCTACCACTTCTACCTTTTCAATTTCATTAGTTCTCACCAATATAAGATTTGAACATAATTTTGTTACCATGGTGGAATCATTAAATATCTTCTTCAAGTCATCATTGGTCAAAGGATTGATGTTTTGAGAAGAATATTTAGGAACATCCTTGATTTTTAGTGAGTCCTATTGAATCACTTGGTCTACATGTAGAGGACTATCATTTGACACTTGTGCATCTTGTACATTCTATTCATCTTACTACTCTTCTTCAGCTATGGCCTCTTCTATTGCTGCTGCTTCCTTAGTACCTTCCACACTACCATCCTTTACTGATACCTCTTGTGCTATTTCTAATGTCACTTTTTCATCTTTCTTAGGATCTTTCATTTCTTGCTCACCTTTGTCTTTCATTGTAGGAGTGGATGACCCATAGATTTCTTTCCAGATTTGTGTACTCTTAGTCACTGCATCCTCAATATTCTTGTTCAATATATGGAAAGCTCTATATTTTGGGGCAAATTTTGACTTGTGCTTTTCCATAGCCTTGGTAATCTTCCTCTTATCTAATTCTAGCATTACTTGGGCTAGAGTGGATTCCCTTATCCATCTCTCTATTTGTAAATTGTATTGCCATTTCTGCTCAACTTGATCATATAGAATCTTAGGTAGGGAGTTGGAAATATCAATAGGAGTTGATTTTAATTTAGCCATCATCACATATATGGATTCTTCAACATTATTTTTCTCAACCTTTCCTAACTTATCAAAATCTATTTGTGCAAAACCAAATAAATCTGCATTTGATTTAATATTGTCACACAAATTATCTAAGTCAAAGGAGGGACTATGGATTACCACCTTGAATTGACTCATGGCATAAAACTCTATCTTCTCCTCATCTAACTTGGCCACTGGAGTGTATTTCCTCCTCACATATGTCTTCTTGGTTGGCTGGCTTAGTTCTGCTAAGGAAATAATCCTCTTTCCTTTAGGTTTCTTAGCAACTTTGACTTTCTTGGTGGCTACCCTTGTGCTAGACCTAGAAGCAGGTGCTTCTGGCTTTTGTTGTGAATTTTTCAAAAGCTTCTTCTTGGGTTTCTCCACTTTTGGCTCCTTATCATTTCTCTTCTTCTTCTCAACAAGCTTGGGTGCTTCATCAACTTCTTCTACCTCAAAACCTTCTTCATTTACTTCCTCATCTTCTCCTTGTCCTTGGGTGAGTGCCAAAGGGGCTTGGAATTGTTCACTATCTTCATCATGTTCATCATCATCTTCTTCTCCCCCTTTTCCAAATATTTCTTTTAGCTTCTTCACAAGTTTATTCTTCTTCCTTACCACATTATATGTCTTCAAGTCAATTATAATTTTGGACTTGGCTTCCTCATAGTTTCTAAATGAGGTGGCACTTTTATCTATTTCTTTTAACAATAGAGCTATGATAACTATAGATGCCTCATCAGCATTGATCTCATATGGAAAGGGCTTAAGCCATCTAACCCTAGGAATAGCTACCTGCACATATGTATAATCTACATCTAATAAGAAGAAAAAATCATTGTAATGTTTTTCCACTAGTGACACACAAATCCTTAGTCTCTGTTTCATGGATTTCTTAAAAATCCTCAAAATAACTAGTCATCATTGACTCAGAGTTATCTCCAAGTTTCTTTATGAACTCTGCAACATAAACTGTAATAGACCTATTGGTCTTCCAAGTAACTTCTACAAATGTAGGAAATGTGTTCTGCACATAAAAAAATATACAAACTAGTAAAGGACCAAATGTGCAAGATGCACTTTGTTGGTGTTTTGAAACATCATAGTTTCAAATTATCCTAATGAGATCATAATACATCTAGGGGTAGCTACTTTCCATCTACAACATATCCTTTCAAACACCGAGCCAACTATAAGGCTATACCCTTCTTCTACTTCAGGCTTTGCAAAACCTAGGTGTGTATACCTATAGATTCTTCATATGGTACTAGTTGTTCAAAAGCATACACTAAATCTAAACAAAGTAGATAAAACCCTTATTTCTCATATACTCATGCAATGACAAAGGTATGCAGTAGAAAATTGTAAATACTATGAAATCCACAAGTTGAGTGAGGGAATCCTTTCAACTCTTAAAAGGAAAGGGAAATGGATGATTATAAGTTTGATTTCAAAAAATTTCAAAATATGCAACAGTAAGAACAAATTTATCCTATAGCTAATCAGTGCCTTATCTATTGGGAAATTCCATAAATCACACACATACACCTATGATTATAGTGAAATATTCCATATACTAGGATATTAGATCTGTCCTATCACTTTATGAATCAGACATTGGTGTTCATAAAGATCTCATTCTCATGAAATATCCTTCTTAAATAACCAACAACCCTATCAAATATATCAAGCATTTACTTGGCTCTTTGTTCCAATAAAAAAACATACCAGACATACAACCTTAAGGGGATGCAAAAGGGTCTAATTTCTTTATCCCTAAACCAAAAAAACTTGCAAATCATAGAGATAGGAGATGAGAATAAAAAAGAAACTAAGAAGATTCTTGCTCATTGTATTCATTTCTTTGAAACTATACATTCAAGATGCATACAAATAATTCATAGGATCCACTAAATAGATCAGAACTATCTATATTAGCTTAACTACTACTATTCATAATAGAGAAATGCTGAAGAGAATGGTATCACAATCATGATAGAAATTTCAATGTAATTGGAACCATCCTTGTGGTATCACAATAGTGAAAAATGTCCAAGAAATTGGAACCATCAATGAGAGAAAAAGAGAAAGACATAGGAAGTGAATGAAATCCCTAATCTAATTTGGAAGTAACACGTGTTCTCTTGAATCTTCATTCTTTTCTATTGAAAAGTATCTCTCTTCTCTCTGCAACTAAAAATCGAACAAAATCTCATCATTGTGTCTCAAAAAACTCAAAATATCTCCTCTAACTGATGAAAAACACTTGTTCTGCCAAAATATCAGATATGCATCTAAAATGCTGATAAAATCTTTACTAAACTAATGTAGAAGTGAGAAAATCCATCCCTAACTACATCTTTATTGCCTCTGGCACTCACCAAGTTCACCATCTTTCCAAAAAATAGATCTAAACTGCCTTGATTGAATGAGATTGAAAAATGAGCATCTGGTACAAAACCTTGAATAACTCAAACATTGACTTCCTATTTAGAAATAAACCACAAATATGGGAAATTCACTTTCTCTTGATTTAGATGATATATGATAGTGCTATGTTGGTGTATCAGGAGTTCCCAAAAGATTAGTTTGAAGTTTAGGTCCCTAGTATGGCTTTCAGGCCTATGCCTTTATGACCAATATTTAAATTTCTTCCAAAGTTTAAACTTCACAATATGAATCAAAAAATTTAAAATGGCCTATCATGTTTAGAACCAAAATAATAATAAAAATTTCTATTTTTTGAATTTGAAATTTTCCCTCCAGAATTTCATTTGGGTCAAACTAGTTTGACCAACTTTAACACATGTCACCTCACCATTGGTTAGATTCTGCATCATCACCTACCACTTGGGTGTCACGTGGTACCCTTTGATTGGATCTTCAAAATTATGCCTGTCACTTGACATGTTGCCACGTGGCACCATTTTACTAGCTTGTTTATGCTCGGTCACTGTGCCATGTCATCATCTACTAGGAACCCTATAATGTCATTGCCACATGGTGCCACTTGGTTGGTCAAACCTATCACACCTCTGAAGTGGGCCTACCATCATGTGTAGGCATGTCACTATGTCACCATGCTTACCTTCCTTGTAACTTTCCTTGGGAACATAGTGACAACCATCAATTTTGTGCCACGTGGAAAAGTCCTATGTATCTGAGTGAAACTACCATGTCATTGGCCCCACCACATGACAACTTGTCACTATGTTGGTATGAAATCTTGGGTCTAGCACATCACTAGCAACATTGTGCCATGTGTCACTCCTTGCCACATGGTGACCTCATTTTCTATGCCATGCTAGAGGAGTCTGCCATGTGTCATTCTATAGTTCATCCATATGCCATCACTTGTCACATTCTGATTTGTCCAAAATTCCATGTCAATGGTGTATGTTAGTGCATTCATTCAAAATTTTCCTTATTATCTCATCTAACTAGCCATGGGGCCCATGCACACCTTGCCTCTCAAAAGGGGCATGTCTTTTCAGACACTTAGTAATAGTGTGCAAAAGTATTTAAATATCAAAAGAGGCCACTTTCCACTCAATGTGGGATAATGGATATCCCCTCTTCCCTTAAACATCACAAGCCTCCTCATTTTATATCTTGGTGCTATCAATCACCTTGAATCCCATTGCCAAGTTAGCATTGGCTCAAGTGCCCTTCTCTCCTATGAAAGCCGTTGTATCATCCAAGAGAAAGGAAACACAAAATCTATTACAAAATAACCATGGAAGTGAAGGTAGAGAAAAGAAACTCCCATTATGGCTTCTTTTTCCAACACTTTCTTAATTGCTTCTTTCACAATAGGCAGTGCCTATGAACACATCTTACTGAAAAAGTTTGGAATAAGCTGAGCATGGACCACGCTCTAGCACATGATGACTGACATGGAATACAAAACCCCCCCTCATTTTCAGCCTCAAATAGGCCATGGTTACTTGTTGGTGTAGGATTTCCTTCTGTTTGCTCAAAAAAACTATGGTTCCCTTATTTTATCGGTCTCAAGCATCTATGCTCTATTTGGAATGTCACCCATGAAACCTTTGAAGAAATTGGGGGGAGGGTAGAAATATTTTGACAAGGTTGTCCATGGAAAAAAAATCCTACCTTGTGTTTCCGTTTCATTCTACATATCTATTGTTGGCACCTACTTTGCTCCTTCTGATAGATTATGACAAGTTTGAACCTTTTGTTGAAGATGTTTTGCTCTATATTGACGAATAAAATGCATAATGCATGAAGAAGAAATTAGAATTTCATGATGTTTGTACCACTTATAGACTCCTTCCTCTTCTGTGATATATGGCATGATTTTTACTTTGGTAGAATATAGCTTTTCCAATTCAAAATTCCTCCTCATCCTCCTCCAATTCTTATGCTTTAGCCTTGCTAAGTAACTAGTTGGCAACAAAAACCTTTTAAAACTTATGGCTCACTTGGCAGGCTCAAGAATAGATGTCATTCCCCTATTTTCAAAAGTGAAACTATGCTATCCTATCAAAACCTCCCCTCTCTCATCGTGGAACTCAATCCTCCACTTTGCATGGACTGCTTCTTGGAAGACTTGGAGAAATAACAAAGGGGCAAGTGGACTACATCCTGGGTTTAATTCCACTGGAGATGTCATGCATGGTTGGACTCACTTTGAATTACCCTTAATAAATTCACCATAGAGGCTCATCATTTCTTTTAGTTTCTCATCAGCTTACAAAGTCAAGGCATATCTTATACATGATAATTAAGTTAGGTTCCCATTTAGCATATATTGAGCATATAACCTTTCACATCTATTTGATCCTCAAATGATGTCAAACCTCAGCTCTAAGAGTATTGGATTTTATTTACCATTTACAAGTCTTAGTCAAAACCAACCCTAATATCCTAAAGGAACAATATCTTGATTGATCAAAACTATCCAAATCTCCTCTTAACCATCTTGACTCCCAACTACACCTTATCAATCTATTGACACAATTAGTCGAGCCCCAAAGCAGGCTTGACTAATTTTTTTCTTCTAAAAAGCAACATCTGACATTTCAAAATGATCCAATGATCACCTAAAATTGATTATAATCAAAATCAACTCTTATTTCACCTTTAAAACTCATTTTACCACCTTTTTTGCAACTTGTCAATTTCATGCCAAGAGGTCCTCTGACTGGCTTTAAAAATTGACCAAAATAGATAATTGGGCCTTGATATCTAAGATGCTAACTCTCTACTCCACATTCACTTACCATGTTGAATCCATTCTCATGAAAATCACTCAGTCAAAAGATATTGACCGTCAAATTTGCCTTCATGAAATTGCCGACAAACAAGTCAAAAAATCATAAATTGCATTCAATTTTAGCTTCGAAAATAGGTCAAACTAACACTTCGGGGCACAAAAACTAGGGAATTGGTTCAATATCACAAGGAAAGTATAAATCTAGGATTTGGGCTCATGACAAATAACTGGGAAAATTTGGTGAGCGGTCAAAATGAGGTACTCAGATTTGCAGAACTGGGAACACTAGTAGAAAAATTATTTTATCGAATGGAATGGCTTGGGAAAGTGTGCAAATGGATTCATCAAGACCTATAAAATGACACACTTAAAGAATTTTTAGAGTAGAACAAAATAGTACAATCCAATTAATCTCACCTATCACTGATTCAGAGTTATGACTTCCCAAACAAGGGTACTAATCAATTTGCATTTCTTGACACTAGCAAAACTTTAGAAATTGCAATTGGAATTGCATTCAAAAATTGATCAAACAGATTCATCATAAGCTCAAAATTGAAACATAGTAGGCCTCTAACCTCTAGAATGCAATGAAAAAGGATTTTTCTCATTTTGGTCTACTGGGTCAAAGTTATGATTGGTCAAAAAGGGCCTCCCAAAATTTTGAACAATTTGTATCATCATGACAATAGTAAACAACCGAATTTGAGGGATTCAAAACCTAGTAAAAAAATGTCTAAACAACTTAAAATCCAAAACATAGGTTCTCTAATATGCATATTTAACACTCCCAAAGTGGAAAGTTATGAAACATTATTGGACGTGAGATATTCAAATGCAAACTAGTCTACTTGCCACTGTTTGACACTACGGAAAAAAATGCAGAATTGAATATTGCTCAAATGGAACTTCATAGAATGACTTAGAATGGTAGTTTATCTTCACTGGACAAGTGAATATACTAAATGCAAGGTTTTAGAAACATTAAAAAGCTCTTAGGCCTCAAATGGACATCTGAGTAATTATGCACTAAAAGTGCTTATAGGGCTTAATTTTTAGGATGGTACTCAAAATTAGGGATTCAATTTTGAGTCCCAACACACTCTTTTTTTCCCTCATGGCCTTAGAGTTTTAAGATAGTTTCTAAAGTTATAACTTGGCAAGGTCATAGGTGTGGTCTCTTCTCACTATTTTGTATCCTAAATCTACAACCATGTAAGATACACTATTCGGTCTCCTAGATTGAAAGAATTTTTGAGCTATCACTCTCACAAATAAAAGCAATTAGGGGGTCTGAGATAGAATTTATAGACATTGCCCTATTATTCCACAATGCTCCTATGTTCTTCTCAATTATCTCCTTTGAATCACTTTGCATGCTCTTGGGTCTATCTAGGGTAGGATACCCTATCACTTGGTTGATGATCCTTTTAGTGATCTTAATTGGTCCATTTTCCAACCAAATGAAGTCATCATGTATTCTACTAAGCACAATCTTTATCCATTCAGTTTTGAACATATTAGGGAATTCTAGGGCACAGGTCAACCCTTTATTTTCTACAATTTTGTTCTCTTCCCTTAAAACTCCATCTACGCAAAGTTGATTGAACAAATCCTCTTTATCTCCATGTGTCCTATACTTCCAAATTTGCATGTATAAAACAACTGAACATCCTGAATCATAAGAACCTTTGGTGGTATCATCAATAGCACACCAGACATGTCTCCTTTATATGAAATTTCAAGTATTTCTCAAAAAGGTGGTTATCTTACATCATTTCTAATTAATTACACATTAAACACTTCCTTTCCTTCCTTCCTAACACTTGCAGAAGAGCTAGCTGCCATATTTGATACTTACGATTCACAAAAATTCAAATAGTGAAACTTGACACTAGTAAAATACCTTTCCAATCTGATGAATATGTTGAGTTGCAGCTGAATTTAGTTGACAAATGCAAGAATCTCCTATTGGAATTTTCCTTCATGATCTTCATGCTTTCTTCAATTGATGGTGAATTCAAATGAGTCAAGAAATGACTATATAACCCTTAAAATTCTACAATAAATGCTTAATGCTTACCCAACTTTAAGCTCTGTCATCATAGAATTTCCCATTCACTCAACTTATGCATGATTTAAAATTCCACTATGCTTGATTGACATAGAAAACTTGGCCAATACTACCATACCTTTATTACTCGACAACAACTAAAATTTTATTTACACTTGGTAGTAATTGTGAAACCTTTCATGCTTGAAAACAACATGGAAAATAACAAAGCTATAAATTTATTATAGGTTCTAACCAATGCATTGCATCTTAATTCATGCATATATAATCTTTTCAGAACTTAGATTCTTGGAATTGATGTATAATCTAACCATGAAATATCAGTCCCACATATACTTTTTAATTTCCTAGTTGGGGGTGATGTGATCACTTGATCCATTGGATGAAGTGATCTCATCTAAACTTGATGTGCTACAATCTTCCTTTTTATTCCATGTTTTGTTCATCTGAACTTTGAGCTTCTCAAAATTCACCTTTTCCTTGCCTTTATTGTTTCCATTACTTGGTGCTGTTGATCTAGCTAGACAGTTTCTGCAGATATGACTAGTCTTCAAACATCTAAAGCATGTAGTCTCACTTAACCATCTATTGTAGTTGCCTTTGAAATATGTTCTAATGAAATTCTTAGGAACATGTCCATATCCTTGATAATAGTGACAATTGCACCTTGTATTGTAATCCCAATTATATGATTTTCCATTTTGTTAAACCTTTGTCTACTTGTTTGATTTCCAATTGGCATTAGATCTACATTCATATGCTTTATGTCCATACTTTTGACAATTGTGCCAATATCCTTCTAATATCTATATGCTTAAGGTCTTGGTCTTACATTCATGTGCCTGATGTCCTTTCTTGTTGCACTTATGACACTAGCCCTTGACTTTTCACTTAGGGTTTTGATTTGTATTGTAGCTACTGCAAACATTTGCTGTATGACCTAACTTTCCACAATTATGACAAGTGGGTTTTTATTTCTTACCTTTGTTGCTTATCTATTCACCACTTTTAGATGATTCTCCTTCCTCAATATTGGTGTATCCCAATCCAACAGTACCATTGTTAGATCTAGGAAATCTCATTAGTCTCTCAAATTATTTGATGGCTTCAATAGGTTTGTTGAAACTTTCAGTAAATTCCTTTTCTTTTCTCAGTTCATTCCTTAGTTGTTCATTTTGTAACTTCAAAGTTGTTATTTTAATGTCCTTTCCATTCACTTCATGATTTTCAATCATCAATTGATTCATTATATCCAGTTGTATGTGAGCAATCCTTTGTACCTCTGATGTCTTCTCTTCCACTCTATGGGTCAGTGTTCTTTTGTCATCTTCAATCATGATTTTTTCTTCCTTAGCTTTCTTTTTCTACTCCATCACCTTATATAGAAATACTTATTGGATTTCTTGTTCTATTTTAAGATTTTTGACCTCTTTAGTTAGGGCACCATTCTTTTCCATTAGATTTGCTACAGCTGCATCAAACTAACTTGAGTTTCCATTTGCAAATAATTTAGTAATGTATTCCTCTTGGTAATGAGTGTTATTTTTCTCAATAGCTATCTCTTTCCTTCTCCTCAATGAACATTACAGTTCATCTCTTGCTTCCATGAGTTGGTGTAGGGAAAGATGAATTTCAATGGTCTTTCCCAACTTATAGACTTCCATCTTCAAGATATTTCTCCAAAGATGTAAATATTTCCTTTCCAGATAACAAGGCTATGATACCAATTGTTGGAAATAACAATTGGAAATTAAACTTAGAGCGAGGTGGGGGGGTAAGGGGTGAATTAGTGCTTCAAAAATTTAGCCATAAAACATTCACTACACATCCATCTCACAATTTAGCATGTAAAATGAAAGAGCTAACTACACATGTTCATCCATAGCATGAAAAAAAAACACATAAAACAATAAATTTGTTACCCAGAAACCCTCTAATGAGAAGGTAAAACTAGGGTGGGGATGACACCCACAAATCTTCAATACTACAGCTGTAAAGTGTAGCCAATTAAGGTTACAAGAAGTTTGACCATAAACTATGATCTACCTTATGTAAGGCCTACCCTATTAAAGGCTTAAAAATACTATTAGGTCTTACCCTATTAAAGGATTTAAACACCCTACTAAAAGTGTGCCTTATTAGAGGATTTAAACTTGCAATAAAACAAGTACTCAATTAAGAGATTTATACAAGCCTGTTAAGAAGTTACTCTGCTAGGATATTTTCTTTGCATCACTTGTTAGAATGATTCAAAACCATGATCCCTTAGTTATCACTCTATTGCTAGATGTTAGATCTTCTCTTTCCTAGTGTGTACTTGATCCTTTTGATTAGATATGTGTCTTCTTTCATCTCTTTCCTTTTCCTCCATTCTCTCTAACTAATTCTATGATTCATAACATTGTAACAACCTCCATAGCCATTATAAATTCTCTCTAAACTTAGCATTCCTCTCTCTTATGTATCCTTCACTCATTTTTTGCAATCTACAAACTATTTATGATTTTTTTCCTCAAGTAAACACAAGTTGGCTAGGGTTAGGTTAGAATCAATAACTTAGGTTGATCCATTTTGCCACTTAGAGCATCCCTCAATTTGATTGGTTGCATGTACTACATAGGGATTCATAATATACATCTTATACATCTTTAGAATCATAAAAAAATTGTTAAGTCGACCCAAAATATGGTTTACATAGAAGTTTGTGTCATTACAAACAACTATGTCCAAAACTGTTCACTTGACAATTGAAGTCTTTGATGCTTGACATTCACTGTATCTTCAATGTTGTAACTCATCTCCTAAATGACTAGACGTACTCTTTTTCCTTAGCTCTTGAGTGACTCAACACTAACTATATGCTCAACACATACTGGTGCTTAATACTGACTATGTATATTACTCGACATGTATTGTCTAGAAACTTATGCTCAACATGCCTTGATCACCTGACTCACACTAATTTCTCAGCTTGATCTAATCACTCAGCTTGCACTATAATTATACTGAATAATGACTAAGTGTTTTGTCATTGCCTTGTCAAAACCAATCTGAGATTAACAATGGGTTGTCACCAAACTTGTAGAACATGTTTTTATTGATGCTATCTTGCTTTATATTTCATTTGGTAAGCCCTTTAGCAATTTTTTATTTGTAGATGTAAGTTTTTGTCAAAAGGGGATTTCTCACTAATTTAGATGGATATTTGCAAAGTATTTTTTTACAAAAATGATGAGATTTGATACAATGTTCAGTTAAAGAGAGACGAAAGAAGGTTTGCTTCAATAGATGATGAAGAGTCAAGAGCACAAATGACAATTTTAGATAAGATCTGACCCTTCTTGCTTCTTCTATATCTTATCTTTTCTTTCTTTGTACATGGTTGGTTCTAGTCTATTGAGAAAGGCTCTAGCTGTGATTTCACCTATTCTTCAACATTTTATCTCTCTAGGAATAACAATAATGAAGTCATTAGTGATAGTTAAGCTCTATTATGTATTTTCATGGGTTATTTAATGCATCTTAAATGTAGTTTTTTTCAAAGAAATGAATACAAAGCATCAATAGAAATAGTTTCATTCTAATCCTTGTCTCCTATCTTTAAGGTTTGCAAATATTTTTTGATATGTGAACAAAGATCATGTGTCTCAGTTGCAACTTGTTTAGGGTTGTATGCCATGATATTTTTTATTGTTGATTCAAATAATGAAGTAAATGCATGATGTATTTTGGTGAGGTTAGAGATTTCATGGAAGGATTCTAATAAGTAGAAGGTTCATTGTGAAAATTGATGTCTCATTTGCAAAGTAGATGGATAGATCTAAAAAATCTTGATGTATGTTGTAGTTTGTGAAATACCCAATGGATTAGGCACTGATCTCAGCCAAGAGAATACATATTTTTTTGTTTTGGATACCTGGTTTCTTGCTAAATTCAATCTTAAATCAAAATCCATTTCCCTTTTACATAGAAGAATTGAAAGGATAAATCCCACTTAGCTTGTAAATGTATAGGTCATGTTAGTAGCTATTTCATATCTTTTTTTATTACATAAGTGTAAATGATTCAAGGGTTAATTTGCTTTGTCTAGATTTAGATATGTATTTTTGCACTAGTCATATGGATGAACCTAAGGTCTACCTGCCTAGGTTTTGTAGAGCCTGAAGTGTAGGAGTATAACCTTATAGTTGGCCTAGGTTCTATTCAAATTTTATCCATCATAGGATTTAGCTTCTCTTAGATGCATTTTTTTTTCAACTTCCTAGTAGTTAAAATCATTGTTAAATCATGAGCCAACAAAATGACGACTCTACTAGGGACTTGTATTGAATTATTCTAATAGAAAAACCTTGAGAATCTAATAAAAGATTCAATACAATAGGAAGAAATTCATGAAACTAATTTCTATAGTAGTGATTTTATGAAAATTTTTCCATTTCCTTATTACAATCATGCCTGCTAGTTGCTACCTTGTTCTTGGCAACAATAACTTTGTAGATCTAAAATAAATTGTGCTCATCAAATTGTGAATGCCCTATGTGATTCATCCAATCTTAATGATTTTTTGTCAGATTTTAGAGTTCATGTCTAAGTTTTCCTCAACCATTGTAAGCATGTGAAACTCCATAGCTATTGTATAAAGTCTTTGATATAGCTGCTATAAATTGTGGACCAACTTGTAATGTTATGCAAGTTGATTAAATCATTTCTCACTAAGTGAGCGAGGAATCAAATATATATCTATATACCAATACAATGTGAGATTGAAGGTATGATAAAAATACAACACTTGGTGATCAAATTTGAAGAATTGATATATGGTTCTTGGAAAGGGTTGAAGAGACTTTAATGACTTGGGTATTTTGTGGTGTGCTATGAAAGAATTATAAATTTTGGGTGAGATTTAAATCTACTATTTTTTTTAGCATTGAAAAAGTTTCAGCCACCACAGATTATGTCATTTTCACTTTCATGAACCTTTCTTTCCATGAAAGTAAGTTACACAAAAGTTCAATCTACATCAAGTGAATTGGAGCACCAAGTAGGAGAATTATTTGATATGTCTTCACATACTTCATGGGAGTTTCTTTCAACATTGTTCATTTAAATTTTGAATTATGTTTGAAGAGTGGATTGGTAGAAGAATGTATATCCTCTACAAGTTATAAATTTAAAAAGTATTTTTAGTAAATGAGTTTTGAATTTGTTGAACTTGTTGCCCCACTTTTGTTTTTATGTTTTTGGAAAAAGTGATTTTTGTATTTTATATGAGATCAGTCTTTTACCCAAAATGTTTGAGTCTAGGTCTAGATCCCTAAAGGCTAGGTGATCTCTATTATATTTTCCCATTTTTCCTTCTCTCTCTTTTTAGTTAGGTGGGTGTTTGTTTTACCTTGTGATTGGTTGGGTAAGTTAGTACCTAATCTGATAGAGATCAAATTTACTCATTTCATATCAAACATGTTCTCTATTTTCTCATGACATACCATCTCTTGATAAACAAGCATTAGCAAAAATTTTGAAATTACCTTCTCCTTGACGGGTTTCTAACCCATGAAGGTAATTTACTGCAAAAGACCACTTGGAGACATATGTGTTTAAAAGCATGTAAAGGGCACAAAATTCTATAGAATTTTTTTTCTTAAATCCAAGATGAATCTCCTAAACATGATTTGGATTCATCATCACTCAAAAATTAAGCCTTGGTGAAAAACCTAAAAATGTCATCTCCATGGCAGGTTTCCAACCCATGAAGACAGATTTATGCAAAGCAACTAAAGGCAAAAAATAGGTTGTTGAATGTTACCCAAACATATTCATACACCTTAATTAAGCATCCTTAATAGCTAGGAATGTAGTTGTTGAAGATTCAACCTATAAGAAAGTGTTAGCAAAAAAATGGAAGTTGCCTTCTTCTTGGTGGGTTCCCAACCCATGTAGGTAATTTCTCACTTAGACAAGAAAGATCCAACTAAAAAGTGACTTTTTTCCTCACACTAGATTTGGAGTATGTTAGAATGATATTGGAATGGATTGAACCATTACAAAAAGAGGATATTGTCAAAATTTCACGCAGTAGATTTTCATCAATGAAGTACCTCAATGGCGACTTTTTGAAACTTAAAGGAAAATGAAAAAGTATGTAATGGGCTTATAGAAAGTTACCATTGTGCTCAATGAAATAGTGAAAAGACCCCTAAATGTCTGTTAAAGCTTTTGAATTTACTATCCAATGGGTATTTCCTTAAATTTCATTCATATGGCATGGATTCTAAAGAATAATGGATGAATCAAGACTCACATATAAAGGCACATAGGTAGTTGAAAGAGTTACCTTATTTCTTTGATTCCTCATTCTATCAAAATACCTAGCTTTTTGAAAGCCTGTAACTATTGCATTTGTAGTTTTATTCACCTTTTTGATTCAAATCTTGTTCATAAGCTTATGGTGACCAAGTTTGTAGATTTCAATGGCTTGACTAGAATCAAGTCCTAACTATAAAATTCCACAGACACCTCCCTTCGCTTCTATGACATGACAACTTTTGAAAGGAGTGTCAAATCTCAACAGATTCATCAATCATAGAGAAGATTTGAGGTTGTGATTTGGTCGAGGTCACTATTTTTTGGTTGTAGTCTAAGCCCCAAAGCTTATTTATGAATGAATTCATTGCTACAATATTAAAACTAGGAAAACCATTCTGCTTGATGATAAAATATTAATTTTAATTGATGGGTAGATGGTACTAAGTTGTCTTCATGTGCCAGAGTGAGAGGAGTTCTCTTACTTGACTGTTGGTGGGGCCACCTCAGAATTCTTAGCAAAGAAGATGATCTGGATGAAGGAGATCATGAGAACTTGGTTCCAGAAGCCACAGAGTGATAAGATAAAAGTTCCTAAGACTTTTTTCAAAACCAACTTAAGCCAAAAATAATTAACATTTTGGTCCTTCTACATAGGTTGAGAGGTGAGATAGATTGGGCACAAGAGGTAAGTGAGATTCTATCTAATGCTCTCTAGGCGGCCAAGTTTTACAATACATTCAACATGTCTTCCTTCTTGATTTACATGCTAGCTTCATCACAATTATGGCTAGGCCTTCCAAGATTAGAAAATTACCCTAATGATGTTAAGTCTTATGAGTTTTATCCATGTCTCCAATTACATACTAATTATGGAAATTATGTTATGGTGAATGACACATTTACCATGAGCATTTGTAGGTAACTAAAAGGATGCCCAAAGAGAACATTCAACCCCAAAGCTATGGCCATCATTAGTCATTTTGGATGTTACTTTATTCTGTTCTCATTATTTTCTTATTTGTGTCTTGTAGAATTTGATGGGTTTCCCTTGAAGCTACCGAGGTATCCAAGAGACATGATTGTTTTGATTGAGATTATATGTCAAGCTCTACAAGTGAACATTCTAAGTGGAAGCTTAAAGAAGAAAGGATACAAATTCCCTATGAAGGTTAGAGCCTTCAATTATGACACCTAGTCCAATGCTAAGAACATGATGAAGGTGTTTGGGAAGAAATATAAGCTAGATATGTATGATGTCCTGAGGCCTATGTTCGACCCAAATAGGTATGCCAAAGATGTTCTAAAAATTAGGAGCATGATAAAGCATATCACCATGATTGAAGATTATTGGGTTGATTGCAAAGATGAATTTGAGAGCTGTGATCGAGCCTTAGCCAGATTGATAGTTGATCAAGTGAAAATGTATAAGGTGATTATAGTTGTAGATGGAGTTGAATTTGATAGTCAAAACATGCATAGCAATACTTATTTGACCAAGCTAAGGACCACTCCCATAAGTTCAAAACCTTTCAAAGATGTTGTGGAGGATCTAGATATAATGATGGTCAGAATCTACAAGAGAATTGGGAAGTGGGTGAAGTGGACCATAACATAGTGAAGCAAGAGCAAAGGCACACCCACCTAGTCCTCCCCAAGTGTAGCAAAAACTTCATCTTCTCAAAGTGGTGCTTCAGGCACAATCCTAACTCTCACTCAAGAACCTACTCAGCCAGCTAGAGGAGATGATCAACCTCCTGACAAGAACATACCACTTAATAAAAAATATTAGGATGGTTTAGTGCCAATGATTAGAGTAGAGATAGAGTCTAAGAAGAAGAAGGTAGCAGAATTAAAGGATAGTGTAGTCACAATGGCTCTCTCTCTCCCCACATCAATCCAATTCCATCCATAAGTGCCACATTACTCCTACCAAGTAGCCCCCAAATATAACTGGTTGATCTTGGAGATGGAGGGAGTAGTGAAAGTGAATCTATGGAGTCAGACAAAGCAACAAAGGAAACATTTGGACTGAAGAAAAAATCTTAATCAAAGAAACTATCCAAAACTCCAAAAATCATTTCTCCTAATCCAATTAATCCTTTCTCTTTAGTTTTAAAGACATTAAATATTGTTAAGAGGAAAAAATTTAGTGTTGATACATTAGGGACAACATCTAAGGTAATTGGCATTGAGTAATGGCTTGAGGATACCTTAGACAGAAAGAGGAAAAGGAAAGAGGAGGGAGCCCTAAATAAAGAGACTTTATCTCTATCTATATATTCTCTATCAATATTGAATAAAGTTAAGAAGAATATGACTATTAATTCTCAGCCAAGATCCTAATACAAGACACTTAACTATGGAGATTGCTAAGCCCACCAAGGAGGGGAGAATTGAAGACCTAACTATAGATTATTTTTCATTGTAGTCTCTTGACCTTAGAGAAGTTAGGAATGACACCAAAGTGGGTCTATGGAAATCAAAAAATAAAATGATAGAGGGACAACTTGAATGTCTCAAACTAGCCAAAGTCAGAATGAAGGTAGAGATCCACAAACTTAATTTCTTCATTAGGCAACTAATTGCCCCGCTAGCAAGTATTTTGGGAGTGTCACCTTCTAAGAACCCTATGACCACAAAAATTTAGGCTATCATCTACTAACTACAAGAAGACAAGAACTTTGGGAAAATTGGTAGGGAGTGGAGTGGAAAACTCAAGTTTGAAGGACTTGCAGTCATAGAGCAACTCGGTAATGTAGTGCTGAGGCTTGAAACAAGAAATTTAATATCTTGGCTAACTGGGTTACTCTATCAATAGAAAAGACAAAGAGTGAAGATTGCATCTACCTCTTGAAAATGGTCATCCAAATGAAGACTAAAGATGTAGTAGAAGCAAAGGTTCCATCTAAAGGAGATGAGACCCTATTTGAATGGAAACAAAGTCTACAATTCAAAGCTAAAATGATTTTAGTGGCAGAAGAAGGATTAAAAGAAATAGAGAGAAAAGTCAAAGAGAAACATGATAAGATCTCTAAATTTCTAAAAGGCCTACACATTGACTCTCAAACTAGTAGACAAGGAAATGGAGCAGTGGGATTTTTTGTCATGCAAAAGAATTTAACTAGTTATCTAGATAATCTAACATAGAAATATAATAATCATCAGAACAATGTCGGATCTCCAATGGCTCAATGGGTGTATGCCTATGGTGATGGAGGAAACACAAGAATGGTTGAATACTATTAAAGACCTAGCCTAATAACACTCCAAGTGGCTCTTGAAATATACCAACATTCATGTTTGTGAGCTAGAAAATGTGACCTGCAAGAAGCATGGGTTAACAAACAAACAATAGTTTAAAACTTTAAAATTGCATCAAAGACTTATCAAAATGAAAAGAGCAAAATACCAACTAATTCTTGCTTGGGTTTTGCAACCCTAAGCAACCAAAAAATCCAACCTTCCAGCCACCTCTACAGCTCAACAAGGACACCCATGAGAGGCCTTGTTGGTGTGTTAAGATGGGGGGGGGGGGGTGTGTTTGATGTGCTCTCCCAAACACAACAATAAGTGAATCTCTTGAGTGAGTGAGTGCAAATGTGTATGCAAGTAAAGTATGAATCTAAACTAAATGAGATAAATAACACCTCAAGAAATGGCTATGGACAGAGCCATTCTTGAAGGCATTAAAAGATGGAGATGATATATAATGAAAGAGCTAACTAAATATGCAAACTATGATAAAATTGCAAGCTAAAATGAAGCTAAAAATGCATGTAGAAACTAGATTAACAATGCATAATGTAAATCAAATCCACTGCCAAATTGTTAGTATGAACCTACACAATCACTATGAAACTCTATCAATGTAAGCTCAAACTACCATGAAAGCTCAAACTATGAATGCAAACTAAAATCTCAAACCAACATGATAACAATGCAAAATAATGGGAGATTCCAATGCTTGAGACAAGGCCTCTATTTATAGGCTTGAGGGAGGGCTTGGTGAGGTGGCATCCATGTGGCATCCACATAGGTGCCACAAGGAAGACACATGGGCTAGAGGACAAGCCATGCAAAAGTCAAAAAGAGTCTTTAATGATTGAGAGGCTCAAGGTGTGCTCACACATGTGTGAGCAACCTTGAGAGAAAAAGTGGGAGACAAATGTGTAAGAGGTGTAAGAGGGCATGGCTTCTCATGCAAGAGGACAAGTGTCCAAGAGGCATGCGAGACATAAGGGATGAGAAAAGTGTGAACATCTCTCACACATGTGTGAGGATTCCTCACACATGTGTGATAACACACTTAGGATCAAGAGGTGATTAACTAGGATGATTGGGAAAAGAAAGCATAATTAAGAAATGGTTAGGTTTAGCAAGATGGGTTAGTTAGACTAGTGAGGTTAGGTAAGGGTTAAATGTAGGAGCCATGTGCTCAAATAGGATTAAATGTAATACTTAATTCCTAGTGGGACTAGGAGGGAATTAATTAAGTAAATGACATACTTAATTAAAGTGAAAGGGGTTAGATACAAGTGGAAATTGGTTAGGATTTAAATAAACCTTAGTTTATTTAAATCAAGGAAAGGGGAATATAATTAAATAAATGTAAATTCATTTAATTAAATGATAAGGTAATTAAATAAATAATAAATATTTATCTAATTGGCTAGGAACGAGTTTTGGACAAATTTAGGTGTCTACATTTTGCCCCTCTTTGATATAGCATTAGTAATGTTATATCAAAGAAGAATAAAATATAGTGGCTGAAAGGATAAGACTAGTAGCATGATGCCCTAGTCATGAAAGGATGAGGAAGGATGACGAGGATGAAAGGGTATGCCCCCTCGCAAAAATTGCGCAAAAAATAAATGTTTGGCAATTTTTGCAAAAAAGGTCTTAAAAAAAAAAGAATAGAAAATAGAAGAAAAATAAAAATAAAAAATGATAACATTTGCATGGCTTGCGGGCAAAAAGGGGACGGGCATGGTTCAGGGAAGACATGGGCTCAAATGGAGTCCGCAAGGGCCCTATATAAGCCTCTAAGGGGCCCAAAGAAGGTCATTGTCATACTGCGAGCAAAGCATCCAGAGTGAACATGGACCCTATTGATTGATTGCATCTTGGTGAGCGCGTGCGAGAGTACCAGCGAGCAACCGAGATGGGCCCACCGGTAAATCTTTTGATCCTCTTTATGTTTTGGTAGACTTAGACTAGATGAGGCACATTAATTAGGCCATAAATGTGTGAAAAAAGAGCCTGGGTAGAGACAACAGTCTCCACACTATCATTTGCACAGATGATAGTTGGGCGACTGTGGCATCCACAGAGATGACAAGGTACATCCTATTGTCTGTGCAGATGCCAAAAGGGCAAAAAAGTTCACAGAGACGATAGGGTTTGGTCTGTCATCTACACAGATGACAAAGGCCAGCGAAGACGATGAAGGATGCCTAGTCATCTCCATAGATGATAGAATGCACAAAACTAGCATCTTTGCTGATCGACATCTGCGCAGATCAGCGTCTCCACTGATTAGCGTCTTCGCCGATCAGCGTCTGAGAAAAGAGGCATCTGCATGAAAATGCGATCACGCCAAATAGGGTAAACTAGGGGGAGGCAATGGGAGATGCCCCAGTGTGGGGACATCACATGCTAGCAAAACTGATGCTCTATATGTCTATGCTGCAGGAGGATACGGTGGTGTTTAGGTTGAGGGAGCACTATCCTCTGACCATGATGATACAGGAGAGGTTGACAGATGTGGACTAGGGGCACGTGCGACTATGTGAGCTGGAGCACATTCACGAGTGTTCAAATCTGAGGGGCCATTTAACGTAGCTATCGACGCTCATAGAGCGTTGGCACACACCTATTGGGAGCTTCCAGCTACCAATAGGGGAGACCTTAGTCACACTCCTAGATGTGTGGCAGATCATGCAGGTACCGATTAGAGGTGCTTACCCAGAGTATGTACTAGAGGGTTCAAATCCACTCTTGAGAGAGTGTTTTGGTCAGCGGCGATAGAGATTACCCATCCAGTGATCATGGTTTTCGTGGAGGGGTGCACTGGAGTAGAGGTTACCGAGGCTGGTAGTATACCTAGCCTCACTGATATGGTGGATGCTACCAGATCATGCAGGACACGCATGACCGATCGGGTGGGCGCGAGTGCTGAGCACTCTGCTATAGGAGGATGGAGCAGTCTACTGCTGGGGACAGACTATCCTAGCTGAGTTGTATCACTATTTGCATATGTGTGCATATCAAACCCAGCGCACGCTAGGATCGAGACTGACACTACTGATGGTCTGGTCATGGGAGCACATCAGAGTCACACGGCTGATCACTCAGCGAGAGACCAGGCAGCTTGGGGATCCATATGCCTATAGATATCGGCCTCCTATCCAATATACATCGACGGAGTCTGTGGGGTTTTGGCGTTGATGCCTAGATGAGATCATCATGTTCGAGTGGACTCCATATGATGGAGTAGAGCGATGGGGGTAGACACTAGTATCGGGTGGTGAGGATGACACGAAGGATCAGATTTACCTCCTGTATACATAGAATGACTACTGGATCATTGGCCGATCCATGCATGTGATCATGTGCTACATGCCTTCTCGAGTGCGATGACAGTTTGGCAGGGTACAGGATATAGTGCCAGATAGATTTTTATATCCTATAGTGTCACGCGAGTATGGTTGGATATGGGGACACGGGACCACAATATGATTGGCCCAAGCTTCTTGGATGGGGATGGTAGCAGTGCCATGGGTGCATGGCCAGGATAGTGGAGACGCAGGTATGACACCAACGTACACACAGTGGTGGGCAGCTCACCAGCAGGTCAGGCTAACAGTTCGAGGGGCACTACCACCAGCAGAGTAGGCATAGGGAGAGGGGGATGGAGCCGGGGATGGTGGGCAGGCAGCCATGATGCCACCACCAGCTCAGGGGGCACAGGAGGGACCACATGGGCACAGAGTCTGAGCGCCTAGAGGGCCAGGGCCAGTATTAGCATAGGGGCCACTACAGATAGTACCTTAGGTACAGGTACATGTACAGACACAGGAACAGGCACAAGTACAGGCACAGGCACAGGCACAAGTATAGGCATAGGCACCACCATAGGCACCTTCACAAGGACAGAGGGAGGACGCAAACATGGTCAGAGCTGAGAGGGGCAGCCTGTGGATAGAGGTAGCCCGTCTACAAGGGGTAGCACAGGTGCAACAGGCACGGGCAACCAACTTAGAGCAGGCCATGGGGACCATACAGGCAGAGCTGCAGGTGTAGAGGGTCAGGGGGGACAGTGCACAGGAGGCTTTAGTAGCCTTACAGGCATGGGTGGATGCTAGGGAGTTTGTAGGGATGGAAACCCAGATAGGGGTGGAGGATCAGGCAAAGGTAGAGAGGCTCTGAGTAGAGAGGTTCCGAGCAGAGGTAGCTGCCCTATAGGCTGAGCAAGCCACCCATCAGGCATAGTTAGACGGATACCGCAGGCAGCGAGATATAGCTATGTAGATGGTACAGCCATCATAGTGTTGCAGGAGGCCCTTGCAGCTAGCCAAGCAGAGACATGGGCCATACGACAGGAAGCCTATTATAGGTCATTTTATAGGGAGGCCGTGCCTGCTAACTAGTAGCAGCCAGATTTTGAGAGGGGAGCCAACTCATGGATCTTAGGGGGTAGAGCTAGATCCGAGTAGTCCGTAGGATAATAGAGACCTCCTCGAGGGGGGGATACAGGGGGGGCAGGGCCCTCATGCCCAGCTACATGATTCCATATAGTGATCAGTGTTTTGACAGATATGTGCAGATGCAACAATTTTTGATGATGCATTTGTATTATATGACTCGATATGATTTGTATATGGACTATACAAACATTATTTTTTAAGATATATACATGACATGATTTGATGATTTTGTGTATGGATGCATATGTATGGGTTTATGATATGGATACTAACGCTTGTGATGCAGGATGTGATGCTATGTGATTTTTCCTATGATGTATGCATATGTACATGATGCCTAACATGTGTGTGATACAAATTAGTGGGCGATTATGAGATGTATGCATTGTTTTATGGATGCATGATATATATATGTTAGATGTGATTACGATGTATATGCCCCTAGATGTGATCACTAACATGAATGTATGAACTAATGCAATCTAATGAACTAAAAATGTCTAATGAACATGACATAAAATTAATCAAATGAATACTAATGCAATGAAAAAATGCAAAAGTGGGAAGCTAATGCAACCTAACAAAAATGAACTAATGAATGAATATCTGTCACAACTGTCACTCATAGAAACCCAGTAGCATAGCATAGGAGGGGGGAAATAAATAGGACCTTGTCTCAAGCATAACTCGGATGAAACCCTAGACTACATGCATCCTAACTACATGATATCAAGAGATTTCGTTGTGTTCATATGGAGAGCACACCTTAAGTTGATTTTGCAAATGAGTTTATGCATTATATGCTATAGAAGCATAAATGACATGACTCTTTTGCATGGACTAGACATACAAAAGCATAGAAACTTTAGGACAATAGGTGTAGTTTGCATAGTCATGATGGATCAAATGTCATATACACAATAGAGAAGTCTGGGCACACCCAAAGTCTTTTAGGGATCTTTGGTGGGACGTGTGCTAACCCGTTGCCCCCATTACACAACACATTAACATAACCTAAAATTGAAACACATGAAGTAAAGTCTCAAAAATAGATCATACCACAAAAACATGTGTAGTTAATGACAGCTATTCTGGTATGACCAAAATATGGAAGATCAAGGTGCACCATAAAAGGCTATCACTAACACACAAATAAAATCAACCAAAAAGAAACCTCATGACCAAGTAGTCAGTCAGTCCACAGTTCCTGCCAAGAACCTTAGGTTGAGAAGTGAATGTCACAATGTCACCTATAGGAAGGATGCATTCTATGAAAGTGTGTCAAGTTGAAATGTCAAATGATCATAAAATTGTTTGTTTTCGGCAAGGGCTATGAATCAAATAATTTTCTTGAAGCATTAAGTCTCAAATGGTGATTTTGTGTAAGGCCAAGTGTGGTCACTGTTGTGAAAAAGCTCAGTATAATGGGATGAAAATCACTCGACAGAAAATGCCTCGCGAACTAGAGGTCTTTCAAAAGATGGAAGTGAAATGGAGCCTCGTAGACAAGAGGTCTTTTATTAGATGCATGAAATGCAAAAGGCTAGATAAGACTTTGCACAAGGGAAGTGGAATGGTGGAATGGAATGAAGCAACACGACCCTTATAGACAATGGATGAATCCATACTTTTTTCAGGAATCTTTTTATGCTTTTTAGGGCTTTTTTAGGAACATTTTATGAATTTTTTTGGATTTTTTGATTTTTCTATTTTTTTTGAATTTTTTTGAGACTATAAACACTGTACAAGAAGTACAAAGGCTCAAGCATAGAACCGCTTGAGATGCTGGATATTTACAGGCTCAGGGAGCGGATCTCCCTCTAGAGTAGCAATCTGATAGGCCCTAGAACCATATTTGGCTATAATGATAAATGGTCCTAGCCAATTTGCCTCAAACTTTCCTTTGTTTTCACAGTTCTGGAGATTCTTCATGTTATGCTGCAAAACTAAGTCACCCACTTCAAATTCTTGTGGCTTGACTTTCTTAGGATACTGAAGATGAAGGTGATTTTGATACACGCGGAGGTGGTTTAGGGCATTGAGTCATCTCTCATCAAGGAGTGCCAGCTCTTGAAAGCGAGCAACTTAGTATTCTTTGTCGGATATGAGGTTCTTGAGAGAGATTCTGAGGGAAGGGAGCTCAATTTTGATGGGCAAGATGGCTTCAGAACCATAAACAAGGGACAATGGGGTGGCTCCTATGGGGGTGCGGATGGAGGTACGGTAGGCCCAAAGGGCAAGAGCAATTTGGATGTGCCAATCATGAACAGCTGCATCAACAATTTTCTTTAGGATTTTCAAAATGGTTTTATTGGTAGCTTCAGCTTGGCAATTGCCTTGGGGGTAGTATCTAGTGGAAAAATGCTGGGTGATTTCGAATTTCCTACATAGGGTGGCAACCTCTTGATTTTTGAAAGGGGTTCCATTATCAGTCATGATATCTTGAGGTATACCGAAACAAAAAATAATGTAATTCAGGATAAACTTTGAAATTTGTTTTCCAGTGATGTAGGTTAATGGAATAGCCTCGACCCACTTTGTGAAGTACTCAATGGCTGCAATAATGTACTTGTGGCCATTTGAGGAATTTGGGTATACTTGACCAACAAGATTGAATCCTCAGTGGGAAAAGGGCCATGGAGTGATGGTGGGCTGAAGGTCTTGGGCAGGAGCATGTATCAAATCACCATGCTGTTGACATGGAACACATCTTTTCACAAACTGATATGCATCTGCTTCCATAGTGGGCCAATAATAACCTATCCTAAGAAGCTTTTTGGCTAACATAAGGGCGCTAGAGTGGGTGCCACAAATCCCTTGGTGAACCTCTTCTAACGCTGTTCAGGCTTCATCTGAATTGAGACATCGAAGGAGGGTTCCATCAAAGTGTTTTTTGAAAAGTGTATCACCTAGGATGGTATAGCGGGCGGTTCGGCAGATGAAGGTTTTGCTTTGATTTGGGGTGAGGGTTATGGGAATGGTTTTGTGACGTAAATATGCAAAGATGTCAGCATACCATAGAGACTCAGGACCAACAATCTCACACACCAACTCTAAATCAGTTTTATCATAAGCAGGAATAAAAATATTCTCAATGAGAAACTCACATTTAGGACTATATTCTGGCATGGCAATCATAGAGGCAATAGTAGCCATGACATATGCTACTTTGTTATTAGCCCTTGGAATCTGCTGAAAAACAATCTCTGTAAAATGCTGTTTAAGATCCTCAACTATTCTGCGGTAGGGCAACAATTTCTCATCCTTGGTGTGGTATGCATCTGTGACTTGTTTAATGACCAATTGTGAGTCTCCAACGAGAAGAAGGTTTTTGATATTCCATCTGATAGCTTGACGCAGTCCTGTGACTAAACCTTCATACTCAGCTATATTTTTTGTGCAAGGGAATGAGATTTTATAAGACTTAGGAATGAGATCCCCTTGTGGTGTTACAAACAAAATTCCTACGCCTGATCCCTTTTGTGTAAAGGATCTGTCAAAAAATAATTTCCATGGTGCAGTTGGGGCTAGGGTCATAATTGTGTCATCTGGAAAATTAGCTACAATGGGATGGTCACCTTGAAGAGGAGCTTCAACAAGCCGATCTACAATTACTTGTCCTTTAATGGCCTTATGATCCTTATAAACAACGTCGAACTCACTCAAAATTAAGACCCATTTTGCTGCTCGACCAGTGAGGGCAACTTTTGATAGAAAATACTTGAGTGGATCTATCTTGGCAATGAGATATGTAGTATGATTAAGCATATAATGATGTAGTTTTTGCATACAAAAGACTACAACCAAACATGCTCTCTCAATAACAGTGTAGTTTGACTCATAGCCAACTAGTGTTCGATTGAGGTAATATATGTCTTGGTTGTTCCCCTTATCATATAATTGTGCAAAAAGTTCTCCTAAGGGAACTGAAGTAGCTCAAATGTATAGAATCAATGGTCATCCTACAACTGGAGGTGCTAAAACTAGAGGATTAGCCAAATATGTCTTAATTTGTTCAAATGCTTTTTGGCATAGGCAATCCCATTGAAACTTGTTTCCCTTGCAAAGAAAATGCTGAAGTGGATGGACCTTATCTGCTAGTTGTGACACAAACCTCTTAATAGATTGTAACTTTCCTTGAAAACTATGGAGTTGTTTCAATGTGGTGGGTGGAGGCATATCCATGATGGCCTTCACTTTTGCTGGATCTACCTCAATACCTCTTCTTGACACAATGTAGCCTAACAATTTACCTAATTTGACCCCAAATACACACTTCTTAGGATTAAGACGCACTTTGTATTTTTCCAATCTATCAAAAACAGTGGTAAGGACATCAATGTGGGATTCTCTTGTCTTGGATTTTCCTAGGATATCATCAACATAGTCCTCCATTATGACATGTAGAAGATCATGGAATATGGTAGTCATTGCGCGTTGATAAGTGGTGCCGACATTTTTCAAGCCAAAAGGCATGACTTGATAACAAAAGGTTCCCCATGGGGTTGTGAATTCTATTTTATGTTGATTCTCTTCTGCAATTCTGATTTGGTTATAACCAAAAAATCCATCCATCAAAGACAACATCTCATGTCCAGAAGTCAAATCCACTATGATGTCTATGTTAGGAAGTGGAAAATCATCCTTAGGACATGCAAGATTTAGGTCTCAAAAATTTGAACAAACACGGATGCCCCCAGATGCTTTTCCTATAGGAAAAATGTTGGAGACCCACTCACGATAGTCAATAGGATGGATGAACTTTCCCTCTAACATTTTCTACAACTCTGCTTTGACTAGGAGTGCTACTTTAGGGTGCATTTTGCGCAACTTCTGCTTTACTGGTTTAATCTTGGGATCAACTATCAAATTATGCACAACCAAATCTATATCTAGGCCATGCATGTCTTTGTATGTCCATGCAAAATTGATTTTTCCTTTTTTCAACAATTCAGTCATGGCTTTTTGTTCCTCCAGACTTAAGGTAGCAGCAATGTAGGTGATTTGTGGACTATCCTTTGTTCCCAAGTTGACTGGAATTGTGTCTTCAGTCAAAATAGGTGACTTTTCTGGTGGCAAGGATCTGAATGGCAAGTCAAGCTCTACCTCTTCTGGTACCTCTAAGAGGTTTTCACCAGAAGATGTGTCCTTTATTTTATCTTTTTCTTCATCCAAAAGCACCCTAGAAGAGTTTTCACTAGAGGATGTTTCTTTTATTTTTCCATTTTTATTTTCTTTTTCACTTTTGCAACTAAGAGAGTTGACTTAGCTACCAAAGTAGGCTTTTTCATTGTACTAGATCTCATGTTCGTAATCTTGAAGATTCTTGAGGCCAAAAAGTGCCATCACTGCTTCATCAGACTTACAGATATCGAGAGTTGGTGGTGTATCTTGAAGGTCCCAGTCTATTATGTCGGGGTTGGTGAGAGGTAGGTTAATGGATGAAAGGTCATCTATGGTAATGGTGTGGACATAATTATCTAGGTCATCTTCAATGTATTGAAAAGGTACTTCAAAGAATTCCTCCTCTTCAGTCTCAGAATCAGGTTCAACCGTACAATAGTTGTCAGCAAAGGATACCTTAGGTTTAATGGAGCCCAATCCATGTCCTTTACGATAGCTATTAGCTTCTAAGGGTTGTCTAATTCCATCTTCTTTTGGTCCAAGGCCAGTACCATGATATCCCATGTTTTCAATAATGGGAGGTGCCTTGACATATTTATCCTTAGGAAACTCTATAGGTTCATCTTTTCCATCATAATATAGCCAATCTAGGATATTATCTTCCATGTGCTCATCACTAAGTGAACCCCAATGCTCAAATATTGTCTTGCTAACTTGCATGGTTTCCTTATTAGTAGAAGGTGACAATTGAGAAGGATTTCCAAAGGAATAAGGGGAGAGTGGTAGTTGTCCCACACACAAGGCATTTTCAAACTTATACTCTCCCATTCCTAAATCAGCAAAAGTGACCTTCTTCCCTGTGGTGTTAATTTTAGTATCTCCAACCTTCTCTTTTCACTTGTGGGAGCCTGAATCCTCATTAGCTAATTCTGGTAATGTTGTGAGAGATTTAGGTACAATTTTGGCAAACTCACTTATTGGACAAAAATTCATTGGTGCACCTTCCAATCTTTTACAAAATTCAAAAGGGGTGGGATTCCCTGGGATTGTGATCTCTCTTCCTTGGTGGGGAAATTTCAAGCATTGATGATAAGTAGATGGGACTGCCTTTAGTGTATGTATCCATGGTCTACCAAGCAAGATGTTATATGGAAAATCCAAGTCTAGGACATGACATTCAATATTTATGATGGCTGGTCCAACTTTTAGAGGCAACATGATAACTCCTTTTGATTCTCTTTCCCTCTCATCATATGCTTTTATTGTGATCCTTTTATTAACATCTAGGAGGTCTTCTAGAAGTCCCAAGAAATGAATCATTTTCAATGTACAAAGGTTCAAACCGGATCCATTGTCTATAAGGACTCTTTTAATCTTATGTCACTGTATACGGACTTCAATGTGGAGCAACAAATTATGGTGGGGATTAGGACCTTGGAAATCTTTATCTATGAAGACAAGGTGTTGTTGAGCGGCAAGGTTTCCAATCATGGCAGTGAATTGGGAAGCATTCATGTTCTCAAGAACACGAGACTCTAAAAGAGCCTTCTCTAAGATCTCTTTGTGGATGGGTGATGTGGTAAGAAGCTCAAGAATGGAGATTTGTGCAGGGGTCTTACCTAGCTGGGACAACACGTCATAGTGAGAAGTGGGCCTTTGTGAGGTGGATGGCATAGCAGGTGCATGTGGCATTGGTAGATTAGTGTTATTGGGAGTGGCAGCTTGCAAAGTAAGTCTTCCTCGTCGAGTGGTGGCATCACAATCAGCTGCTTGTAAAACAAGGGTATTCACATGAGTTTCTACTTCTTCAATGTGACCACACAAGGAGTCAAACCCTGATATGTGGTTAGTGGAATAATCATAAGGTAATGCACTTGATGTGGAGGCTTGATTTGCGTTGTTGGTATTGTTGTTATCATTGCTGTGATCAAGAAATGATTTTTGAAATATCTTCAATTTAGCATTTTTAGAGGTTGGACCTCCTTCCACCTCAATTTCCCCATCATCAACAAGATTTTGGATAAAAACTTTGAGCTTGATATATTTTTTGGTGTTGTGTCCCTTGATACAGTGGTATTTACAATATTTGTTTTCCCTATACCACTTTGACTTTGGTTGATTTTTGTCAAAAGGACATGTGGTAGGAAATACCATCAAGTTGTGATCCACTAATTTTTGAAAGATGGTCTCCAAAGGTTCACAAAAGTTAGTGAACTTTCTATTTTGATCATAGTCACGGTTGTAGTTGTTGTTGCATGGAAAGAATTGTGTTTGATTTCTAGATTGTTGATTACTTTGGTTGTCATGATTTTAATTGTTGTTGTTTCGATTGTGGTAGTTATTGTTGTTCCCTCCTTGAAGGTTTTTGACATCAGTAACACCATCATGTGTAACACCCTTATTCTTGGACCAAACTATGGGTTTGCTATTGTTATTTGACTCATTGTTGGAGGATGATGAATTATAATGTTTGATGGTACCTTTTTCCAAAAGTCCATTTTCAATATTCTTGCCCTTTTTGACTAAAGTGGAAAAGTCTTTCAGGCTAGCCATTTTCATGTGGAAGGACATTTTGGGTATCAAGTTCTTGATAAATATATCCACAAGATGGAAATCTTCGATTTTATATGGCATGCGATTAGCAAGATGTCACCACCTTTGTAGGAAGTTGGCAAAAGTTTCTCTGTTTCGTTGTTTTGTGTTGCACAAGTCACTCAATGAGGCATTATGTTCAATGTTGTAAGAGTATTGTGCTATAAACTTGCTTGTCAAATCATTGAATGAAGTAAAGGAGCCCTTAGGTAAATTCATTAACCACTCAAGTGCAGGGCCTCCAAGACTTCTTGCAAAGAGTCTCTTAAGATAGTCATCACTGTAGGCTACCTCTTGGCACAAAATGGAAAATTCTTTGAGATGGGTGACGGGGCATGTCTCTCCTGTATACTTGTCAAATTTAGGTATTTAAAAATCGGTTGGAAATGGCACCATATTAATGGATTTATCAAATGGAAAAGGACAAATTTAATCAAAAGAGACATCCTTCACCCCTTTGTTGTTCATGTTAAGGACCAAATTTTGCAGTTCTTGTAATTGTTGAGCCAAATCTTGATTAGGTTGCACTTGTGATTGTTGGGTGTTCACAAATCCACATCCTAAATTGTGGGGAATCCCAAATGTAGTGGGAGGTGGTGGAGGAATTCCACTTTGGCCAATGTATTGATATGCAGTTGTTGGAATTGGCATGGATGTCTTTACCACAGACAAAGAGTGCATTGGTTGTGTCAGAATTGCCATTGGTTGAGTAGGCACTTGTCCAATGCCTAAGCATACCACAGTTGAAGTTGTCAAGGTAGATTGTGGAATACTAGCATGTGTGGTAACATTAGGCATGGCACTAATGATTTGTTGAATATGTTTTGCACTCAATTGAAATGTAGGTTGTGTTGAAGTGCTAGATGTAGGCATAGCACTAGTTATCATCATGGTTTCTTTCCCTTTGCTAGAAGTTGGAGCTGCATTTGAAGTGGGCAACATGGGTGCACCACCTTTTGTAATTTGTCTAAACAAAGTGTTCTCATCAAAAATTGGGGGAACATTAACACCATCCTTGACCAAATTTAGAAATATCTTAGTTTTGTTTGCCCTAATGGATTTTTCCATCATTTCCACATTGTAGGGGTCTGCAAGGAATGTCCTGACATCATTAGGTACATCGTTAGGGTCAATAGGATCTTCACCTTGGTATACTTCATCGTCATTATCCTCCAAAGTTGTTCTATGGAAGGGATCTTCTGGTTCTCATGTGGATGTTGAGTTAGGCCTACCAAGGTTTGAACTAGAGGGAATTGTGTTCCCTAATGAAGTCGTGAGTGGAGGAAAAAGATTCTCCATCTCTGGTTGCCTCAATGATTCCCACAAACGTGACATGGGATTAAACATGAACCTTCCTGATTGTGTGTGTACCATACAAGAGTAACTAAACCAAAGGGTTAGATGCAAGTAAATGACATACTTAATTAAAGTGAAAGGGGTTAGATGCAAGTGGAAATTGGTTAGGATTTAAATAAACCTTAGTTTATTTAAATCAAGGAAAGGGGAATATAATTAAATAAATGTAAATTTATTTAATTAAATGATAAGGTAATTAAATAAATAATAAATATTTATCTAATTGGCTAGGAATGGGTTTTGGACAAATTTAGGTGTCTACAATGTTCACCGACATGAAGTTCTTTTTTTGATCATTGTCACTACCAAGGCCTATAAGGTGAAGTTAGAAAAGAGAAAGAAGGTGAAGTGAAAACTCTTCCACCCTTCTGTATTTTGATAAGAAATTATAATTGAGAATTGTCTCCTTGCCATTTTTCATTTTTGAGGAGATGAAGTAGTTTAGTTCCTTTTTGTAATGGTCATCTGAGAATCTTATATGTACCCAATTGAAAGATTAGTGAAAGGTTGACTAATTTTTGATGTGAAATAATTCATGTTGCTAAGACAAGTTGAGTGTATTTTATATCAATTATTTACTATTCCATTATTTACAATAGTTTAAGATATCTCTTTTAGTTGAATTGAGTTATGGAATAAATAAAGTTTTTCTCCCCTATTCAATGTAGCAAACTGAAGATACTAATAGTGTTATTAAAGGTTAAAAGAGATTTTGTCTCATATTATTCCTTAAGTTAGTCTCTTGCATGTTAGAATAAGAAACATTCTGTTAAGTAGCTAATTCATAGATAGATTTCATTACTATATCGTCAAATTCTATGGGTTTATAAGATGTATGAGTTCACAAATTTGATTAGTATTAAGATTTAAATCCTTTCCTAAGTTAGTTCCTATTTAGGGCTAACTTGGTTTAACTCTCCTATTCTCTGGTCAACAAAAAACCCCTTTAGAATTAGGAGCAAATATATTCATTGCAAATCATAACCATAAGGGAGCTGTACCTATAAAATTCAGAGGGAAATCAGTCATTTAACTATGATTTCCCAACTATTGTAATAAGTTGTTGTTTAGAAGAACAATCTATTTACCAATAGATTTTTGGTGACTCTACTGGGGAAATGAACAATACTAGAAGAAGAAGCTAGAGCCAAAGCACAAGAAAGAGATATTTAGAGGAGAGATATTTGAAGAGCATAAAAAAAGTGGGGCTAGATTAATTAAGAATCCTAGAGCAAGGAAGATTCCTTAGAAGCACCAGAGATCAAGGTGGGTGGGACCCTATTTTTGAAAGATTTGAAGAACTTGGTTTTCCCATCCTATAAACACTTTGATTAAAGGGTGATAAGAAGAGTAGGAGAAGACCATCTTCACCTCCCAAAAATCAAAATTTATTGCACACTACTTCTCAAGTATTGTCTTTACATGGAGTAGTTTCTCCTTCAGTTGTCAATATTTAGCCATACCTTGCTAGGAAAATTATGGCTTCTCCCTAGGATGCAGTGACTAGTCCACTAGACTTCATGACATATCATCCACTTCCATCTAGATCAAGAAATAACTTTCACAAGTTTTTAGGTGATGGGAAAGTTACTATCGATGAACACATCAAGGCCTTTTTTGCAACAACTCATATCTTAGGAGTAGTCAACAAAGATATAGCTATGAGATTATTTGTGGAAACTCTAATAGAAAGTGTAGTGAATTAGTTTTAGAACTTATATGATGCCTCAATTACAAGTTGGGATACAATGAGAATGACTTTCAAAATAAGATTCAAAATGGCAGAAGATGAACATGCTCTGTTGGCCTAGTTGACATCTATCAAAAAACAAGCTGCTGTAAGTATGAGGGATTTTGTTGCTAATTTCAATAAGATCACTACTAGAATCCCTACTATTGATAGACTACAGTGGGTAATTTAAAAACATTCTTTATAAGTGCGATGCCACCCAAAATAACTATTATTTGAGGAGGTCTTATCCCACAGACTTGGCATATGCCTAGAAGAAAGCAATTGAATTAGAAGATGACTCAATCTCTACCAAAAAGTGGAAACAAGAGTTTTAGACCAATGCAAGTACTAGTAACACCACTTTTTCTAATGGAATGTTGCAAAAAATATCAAATGAACTAGTCGCTATGAAGATGCAACTCCCCAGATTCAATAACACTTACCAATGAAATTTCCAAAATCAATTTGGGAGGAATATTGATGGGAAAACCCTACAACTTACTGGTCCACCATAAACACTGGCTATTGAAACCACACCCAAAAAGGGAAATATGTGTGTCTTCCTCTTAACCATAGATCATGATAATGAAAGTTGTCCTGAGATAGCCTATATGATATAGTTACTATCCTCTAATGAGATGAATGCTGCAAATTTTCATCTCGAGTCAGATTCATACTTAGATGATGACTTTGGATATTTATTTTTAGAGTATGAGTTAGATTCAAAAGGACCAAGTGAATGCTATGCTACTATTTATGGGACCTTGCATACAATGTTGATCAGAAGCCAAAAAAATAAGAATCAAATTTTTGGTCATCCTCTAGGTGCTAATGAGGCTTCTACTTCGGGTGTTGGTAATGTGGATCAAGGAGCTAAGAATTCTCAGTCAGGTAAGGAAAAAGTCTCTTTTGATTTCATTCAATTTTGTAAAGATTCCAGAATTCAAATCTCTCCTATAGACTACTTAAAATCTCATCCCTTAGAATTAAAAATATTGGTAGATTATTGAAAAGGAGATGATATAAACCTGAGTCATAATGTCATGACTAAAGAAGAAGAATAATCCTTAACATATAATCTTTTTGACCAAGATGAATCTACAATTTTGGCAACCTTTCCTTGACACAAAATTAACCCATTTTACATGTCATTATACATTAATGGGTGAAAACTAAGCAATTTTATAATTTATTCGGGTGCCTTAGATAATGTGTTGCCTTATTCTATAGCTAAAGCTCTAGGCCTCATTCTTACCAAAGTTCACGGTAGGTGTTATTGTTAGAAACAATAGTCCACCAAGATAACTGGGGGGGTGAGGGGTTGAATCAGTTATCCAACAATAAAAATATTTATCAATCTTAAAAAATCTTATCCATTCAACCAAAGTAAACAACAACCATAACAAGATGCACATAGACAATTACACTAGATATGTTAACTAGGGAAACCCTTGATCAAAGGGAAAACCTTGGTAGGAATGATGCCCACAAGATGATGTACTAATATAAATATTCCTTGTTAGAGGATGGACCATGTTATGATTCTATAACAACATTTGGTACATATGATTCCCTGATAGGAGACTTTGAATCTTTGTTAGGAGATTCCAACCTTTTTAGGAGTTATAGTACAATGTATGCAAGAAGAGCCCAATGTCCAAACATGAAATTTCAATTACAAGAAGAGCTCATTGCCCAAAAAAGTAATTTACTATTAAGTTCCTCTTTCCTCTATTATGTTAACTAAACCAATCATTTTTAGACCTTCTAGACCAAGTCACAAACCTCAGATCCAAGTATCCAACTTCATATCACACAATAAAACCTTGACAATGAAGTTTCCTTCACTTTTAATTTTCTTTGTTCAACTTCACATTTTGCTTTTTGTGTTGCTTGCAAAACACTTCTCTTCAATACACATGGTAAAGGAAAATGTCCTTCCTTTATATCAAATCCATAAAAAATACCCTTAGTCAGATGTTACACCTTCTCAATTAATTGTTATAGGACCACATTAAGAACACACTACACTTAACAATAACATTAATCTTCCACCTTGAAACTTGAACATCTTGCTATACATGTAATATTATGATGAGTAAACTTAGCCACATCATCATCAACATGTCTTCTTCACATCTTTAATTTCAACTTCTTAGAATAAAAAAATTATTAAGAGATACAAAAAGTTTACTAGAACATGCCTCTGTAAACTCTATCTTAGAATAATCTTCACTGAAACTTGTATAACTTATTCTAGACTTAATATCTTATGCTTCTGAGGTTAGATACATATAATATAAACTTAATATTACCATAATTTATCTGTACCAGCTAGATCTTTTCGTTTCTCTTTTGTCAGATACCATAGAAAATTGCTATGTTGACATAAATGAAAACACAGTCATGAATGTAACATATCATCATGATAACATATCTATAATAATCCCCCATAGAAATATCATTAGCATTCATGCTTCCAACAATCTCCCCCTTTGACATTGATGGTAACAAAGATGGAAAACATCTAGTTCCAAGAATACCAACTATAAAATTTTTTTAACCTTTCTTTTCAAATCCTCTTCATCAATCATTCTCCCTCTATGCTTTCTATTTTTTGATGTTGTATTTCTCCAAAACTATTTTTAGGCTAAACTTCTCCTGAACATGCTATACTTGTTCTTGCTTATTTTTCATGCTGAAATTCTCCCCCATTGACATCAATGTCAAAGGTTTTAGCAACCATCAGATTCTACAACAACTAATTCTTACCCTAACATACCTTGCGAATACTGAAAAGTCTCTTTGGGAAGAGGCTTAGTGAAAAATATCTGTAATCTGCTCTTTAGTTCTCACATACTCTAATCTAATTTCCTTTTCTACAACTTTCTCTCTCAACATATGATACTTAATAGAAATGTGCTTAGTCTTAGAATGCAACACTTGATTCTTGCATCTATTTATTGTGCTTGTATTGTCACAATGTATGATAACAAGTTCACTAATTTCTATCCTTATATCCTTCAACATCTACTTCATCCAAACAACTTGATTGCAATTGTTTGCTACTACAACATATTTTTCTTCTACTATAATTTGTGAGGTACAATCCTACTTCTTGATTAGCCAAGAAACCAATCTTCCTCCAAGAAAGAAGGCTCCACCACTGGTGCTCTTTCTGTCATCCATACTATCTACCCAATCAACATTAGTATAAGAACTTAGAGTAAAATTGTTCAATCTATCATACCACAATCTGAACTCTCATATTCCTTTTAGGTATCTAAATATATTTTTGACTAATGTATAATGTGCTTCTCTAAGATCAACTTGGAATCTTGCAACAATTCCAATAGCATTTTCTATATTCGGCCTTGTGTGAGTCATAAATTGCAATCCTTCGATCATAGATCTATACTTCTTCTACTCAATAGTATCTATCTGATGCAGAGGATGAAGGATCTATCGACAAACTTGCAAATTCAAACACAATATGGACCCAAACCCCTATGTTTCAATGGTGTTCCCAAATGCACACAATGCCACCAAAGACTTCAAACTTGGATTTACCTTCACCAAGTGTTTCCTCCACCTCTACACACCTTAAACAACTTCAACCAACATGTTTCTAAGGTTTCCAAAGCCAGAAATCTTTAGTAGATACAAAAAAGACCAGTTTTTCCCTTTACTATGCTATTCTCTTCTTTGGATCAGCAAACCCTATTTTCTTGTTTTTTCTCTAAAACTTTACAAAACACAAAGAAAATAAATAGGCTTTCCAAATACCCTTTTTGGAGTTTTATAACATATCAAAAAATTAGATATCACTCCTTTGGAATGATTGTACAGAACATGGCAGTTTGTTTCAGAATTAAGCCTAATTAGGCCACTTTTACAAAGCAAGTACCCTTCAAACTTGAAATCCGACTTAATCCTTTTGAATAGTATCTATTAATGATCTAAATCAAAGGAATTTCAAGATTATAGGTCTTGGTCACACTTCTAAACACCATTCCTCAAAACCCTCCTTAAAATGGCTTAAAAACTAGGGCCTGCTTGTTCAAACCCCAAAACTCAATTCTAGAACTTCTCCTTCAGCATTCACCATGAATTTACCTTGTCTTAAAACATTATCAAATAAAAAATATACCTTGTTAAGCCAGATGTACGGCTGCATAACACCTAGCACTCATTTGGGTACCCAAATTAATCCTTCCAGCACTCAACTTTGCATTTCTTTCATAGTAACCTGCAAATATTCACTTTTCTTGCATTTTCATGATTATTTAGACATGTTAGGGCATTTAGGGTCCATCCCATGGGTTAGATGTACAAAAACTAGGATGGTACCCTCATTTCCTATTGAAAAATCAAAGCAAAACTCATAGTTTCAGCGTGACAACAGCAATAATAACTGTAATTTGATAAGAAACATCTCAAGATGGATGAAAAACCTCTTAATAACACCTTTCCAAAGTAAATAACAGATTTCTATATTCAAAGAACCTCTAAATTGCAAGAAAACTTCAAATTTTCATTTATTCACAAGGCTGTCCGTACAAATTCTGTGTGTTTTCCGTACAAACACTGTCTCCCCCCTTCCATATGGATGAGACATCTTAAATAAACCTTAGAATACCTGCCCAACTAACCAAGTTGGTTGGAAATGCTTATTTAATCAAACAAATAGCAAGTTACTATTTTCCCTCCAAAACTAAATTCAAATTTCAAACTTTGCTTTCTATGCATATTTCAGCATTCTAACCTATGCAACTGATTTAAGAATGATCCAATGACCTTATTGAATGCAAAAAAAAACATGAAACTACTTACTATTCTACCCTTCATGGCTCATATGCCATTTTTACATCATGTTGCCCGTAGGGCTTTATTAGGACCTTTGACCTTCAATGCACTTTGTTCGTTACAATATGCCATTATTGGTCTTAGAATGTTCCAATTGATCTTCAAAGAGGTCCTTGATCCATTGTCTTCATCTGGTACCAAGGTGTTCTTCATTGTCTTGATAGATGCTTTTGCACCACTATCTCATCCTTTGTAGATAACTCATGTCTAGTTATCATAGGTGTTCTAATGGGTTTACATGTTTCCAAACTAAACCTTTTCAGTAAATCATTCAAATACATAGTCTGAGAAATAAAGATTCCTTCTTTATCTTGTACAATATATAATTCTAGAATATATTTAATTTCTCCTATCATACTCATTTCAAATTCCTTCTTCATTTTTTCTACAAACTTGTCACTTTCATCGTCATTTCCTCCAAATATGATATCATCAACAAATATTATCAAGATCATTAATCCATCATCAATTTCTTTCCAATACCGATACCATCTGCCATAGCTTTGCTATATGAAAGCTTTATCAAATTCTTGTCTAACCTTGTGCATCAAGTTCTAGGTTCTTTCTTTAATCCATAAAATGCTTTCTTCAATTTACATACTATGTCCTTGTCATCTATCAAAGGACAACCTTCAAGATACTCTATGTGCACTTCTTCTTCAAGTTCTCTATTCTAAAATGTTGACTTGAAATCCATCTAATACACTTTAAATTTCTTATAGGCTACATATGCTAAGAATAACCTTACTACTTCTATTCTATCCATAGGAGCATAGGTCTCATCATAGTCTATTCCTATCATATTCTTATCAACTGGTCTGGGGACCAATTTGCATGTCTCATTCTTTACTATCTGATCCAATTCCTCTTTCATAGCTTGTTTCCAATGATCATCTTTACATGCTTCATGTGTATTCTTAGGTTCAACTTGAGATATCAAACATAGTTCTTCATTGAATCTACTTCTTGTCATCACACCTTTATCTTTGCTTCTAATGATCTACTTAGGTGGATGATACCTTGTCATATTCTTACCCAAAGTAGGAGTTGCTATCTCAAATCTTAGCTCTGCTGAAGGTTCTAAGCTTTGTTCCTGCCTTTGCTCTCCTTCATTCTACAAATCATTGTTAGTTTCAAGGAATACTTCATCATTCCATGTTTTAGTAACAACATCATGATCTAAATTGTAATAAGTTATTCTTTCTTGTATCCTAAATTTCTCAGCAACTCTCACATTTTCACTTTCCATAATAGTCCTAGTTCTTAGATTATAACATCTGTAAGCCTTGCTTTTCAATGAATAACCGAGAAACATACCTTCATTACTTCTAGCATCAAACTTATCAATATCATCATGTCTTTTTATATAACAATTACTGCTAAAAATTATGAAATGCTTAATTGTAGGTAAGTGACCAAACCATAGTTCATACAGGGTCTTGTTTGTGTCTTTCTTGACTTGCCATCTATTCATAGTGTAGACTTATGTATTTATAGCTTCTCTCAGAAAAATATTGGATACATCATTCTCAACTAACATAGCTCTTGCTACTTCTATAATAGATCTATTTCTTCTCTCTGCTATACCATTCCATTAAGGGGTTCTCAGAGTTGATAAACATCTTTTGATTCCATTAGCTTCACAAAAGATGTTAAACTCATTTGAAGTAAACTCTCCTCCTCTATTTGATCGTAAACATTTACTCTTCATGCTAGATTCAATGTTAACTTTATTCTTGAATATCTTGAACTTACCAAGTGCCTCAAATTTCTCTTTAAGAAATGTAACCCACATCATTCTAGAAAAGTCATCAACTAAAATCATGAAATACCTTTCACCATAGAATCCTTTAGTCTTCATAGGGCTACTAAGATCGATATGTACAATCTCCAATTTTGCTGTAGTAGTAAACTTCGTACTAGGAAAAGAATTTCTATTATGCTTTGCCAAAACACACTCCTTGCAAATTGTGTTAGTAGGTTTTATAATATTAAGAAATCTCTAACTGAAAACATACTACTGGTCTTCACAATATTGCCAAAGTTTATATGACAAAATCTCTTATTCCATAACCAACTATCATCTAACTTCACAACCAAGCATGTCATTTCAGCAGGATTCAACTAAAATACATTACCTCTAGATCTAGTTCCTATTCCGATTACTTTTCCATCTTTGTCTTTGATTATGCATGTCTTTTCTATGAATTGCAACTGATAATATTTATCCACTAGTTTTTGAACACTTAGAATATTGTGCTTCAAACCATCAAAAAATAAAATCCTCATTGTTAGTTTCACCATCAAGATTTATAGATCCAATACCTTTAACTTGTCATGATGCATTGTTTCCAACTCTGAGAATGCTTCCATATTGACTTTTGAAGTCAAAAAACTTGTTCATATCACCAGTCATATGATGTGAACAACTACTATCAATTATCCAATTAGATTTGTTTTCAACCAGTGACACCAAAGCTACTTTCTCTAAAATTTCTTCTTTAATTGATACAAATCCAATTTCATCATCATTACCACTTATTGATTGTTCATCAAAATCATCTTCTTCATTTTCATATAGACATTCTCTATCTCTTCTAGGTTTTAAGTTTCCTTTATACTTTTTCTGTCTTTTAGTCCACTTAGATGCATAATGACCAAATTCATTACAAGTCCAATATTTAAAGATTTTCTTACCATCTTTTTCTTTTCTTACCATAAGGGAGACTCCTTCTTCAATATTTCTATCCTCATAAAATCTACTACTACTAGAAAAGTCTCCTCTAGCACATATGCTCTTTGATAAACTAGGTCAAATATTTAAGGCACTGAAAGCTTTTTTTTTTCTGGTTGATTCTCTCGACTGTCTAAGCTCATTCTCAATAGCTTCAAATCTTCCAAGCAATGTCTTCTTTGTGAAATATTTGGTACAAGATATCAACAACTATATGATTTGAACCACTAACTTAAATGGTGGTGTTAAGATCTTCATTATCTTCGACATCACCTCATCATCTTCTTTGGTTCCTCCTTTAGATATAATACCTATAGTAATTTCTAATATTCTACCTACATATGTTCTTACAGATTCATCTTCCATCATTTTAGCATCTTGAAATGCACAAATCCAACTTTGTAGCCTCAATTTCTTATAATGTTCATCACCTTCAAAATTAGTTTCCAAAGCTTTCCAAATCAAATGTGAAGTAACAAGTGACTTTACCTAATTGTATTCAATTTTAGAAAGTGTAGTCAATAATGCTTCTCTAGCTCTCATGTCACAAATAAAATGATCTCTTCCTTCCTTGGTACAAGTTTCCAAATATTTTTCAGTAATGATTGTTTTTGCTATTTTTTCAAGATCCAATATCTTGGACCCATACACAATAGACGTGTCTTCATATTTTCCTTTCAGCTATCATAATTTATACCATCAAACTTTAGACTATCTTTCTTGAACATGCTCACCATGGATCTCCCAAAGTTGTTAAACTTTATCTTCAAGGACCTAATGCTTTGATACCAATTGTTAGAAACAATAGTCCACCAAGATAAAATCAATTATCCAAAAATTAAAACATTTATCAACCTTAAATAATCTTATCCATTCAACCAAAGTAAACAACAACTATAACAATATGCACATAGATAATTACCCTAGATATGTTAACTAGGGAAATAGTTGATAAGAGGAAAAACCCCAGTGGGAATAATGCCAACAAGATGATGTACTAATATAAATATTCTTTGTTAGAGGATGGACCCTGTTAGGATTCTATTATAACATTTAGTGCTTATGAGTCCTTGTTAGGAGACTTTGAATCCTGATTAGGAGATTCCAACCCTATTAGGAGTTGTAGTACAATGTATGCAAGAAGAGCCCAATGCCCAAACATGCAATTTCAATTACAAGAAGAGCTCACTACCCAAACAAGTAATTTACTATTTGGTTCCTCTTTCCTCTATTCTATCAACCAAACCAATCACTTTTGGACCTTGTAGACTAGGTCATGAACCTTGGATCCAAGTATCCAACTTCAAACCACACAATAAAAATTCAACAATGAAGTTTCCTTCACTTCCACTCTGCTCTACTTGACTTTGCATTCTACTCTTTGTGCTGATTTAAAAAAAATTCCCTTCAATATACATGATAAAGGAAAGTGTCCTTCCTTTATATCAAATCCATAAAATAATTCCCTAAGTTGGCCGTTATAGGACGACATTAAGAACACGTTACACTTAGCGATAACATGAATCTTCTACCTTACAACTTGAATATCTTTTTGTACACATAATATTATGATGAGTGAACTTAGCCATGTCATCATCAACATGTCTTCTTCACATATTTAACTTTATCTTCTCAAAATAATAAATTTTCTAAGAGATATAACAAGTTTACCAGAACATGCCTCATTAAACTCTATCTCAAAACAATCTTCACCAAAACTTGCATAATTTCTTTCAGACTTAATATCTTATGATTATGATGTTAGATGCATATAATATAAACTTAGTAGTATCTCCCTTTAACCTTGCTACTAAATATATGCCACAATCTATCTATATCAACTAGATCTTTCCGTTGTTCTTCTATCAGATACCAAAGAAAATTGCTATGTTGACATCAATGACAAACACAGTCATAAATGTAACATATCATTATGCTAAAATATCTACAGTACTCCCCCATAGGAATATTCTCATTATTCATGCTTCCAATAGTTATTAAATGGATGCCAAACAAGTCCCACTACTTGGGAAAATCAAAGATGCTCAAGTAGCACTTGCCTCCCACCTAGAAAAGAAATTGCTACTAGCTATCCTAGTCACAGATATTTTGGCTAGCCGTGGTTTTCTTCTTAGCAAAATTTTATGCAAAGACCTAGGAGGAGAAATAAAATTGGATTGGTCCTTGGCAATCATAGCCATAGGAAGCAAGAAGGTAAAGTTAGAGCTTGAAGAAGAAGCTAAGTTTACAGTTCTAAAGTTAGATGATCCCAATGCTCAAATCCTCTACCAAGAATTAGAATTTGGTAATTATATGTTGTTAATTGAAGAGATATCAAATGACCAAGATGTCAAAAGGTTGAGAAATCAAATTCCTATTGAGGAAGAAGAATCACCATCAATTTGGGCACTGGAATTTGATGGAAGTTGTTCCTCATCTAGCTTTGGTGTATGGGTAGTATTTATATCACCTAAGGGAGAGCCTCAACCCATGTCCTTCAAGTTAGAATTTGGGAACAAACACTATTGGAATTACAAGTGGAAAAAGTAAACTTCTGAGGAGTGGGGTGAATCAGTAGTTTAAACTTAGACCCATAAAACTTTCACCATACATTCATAATATGCATTCAATATGTAAATTGAAATAACATGTAAAGCATATGTATCTAAATCATGTAAACATGTAAGAAATCACACAAATAACACTAGATATGATCATCTAAAAACCCTCCAAGTGAGAAGGTAAAATTGGGGTGGGAATGACACTGACAAATCTTCACTACTGTAGCAATAAAGTGTATCCAATTAAGGTTACAATGATTTGACCATGAATTATGGTCTACTCTATGAAAGACCTACCCTATTAAAGGCTTCCAATGACTATTAGGTCTCACTTTGTTAGTGGATTTCAACACCCTATTAGAAGTGTGCTTGGTTAGAGGACTTCAACTTACAATTAAGTAAGCACCCTGTTAAAGGATTTCATATAGCCTGTTAGAACTACTCTGTTAAGAGATTTAACTAAAATCACCTATTAAAATGTCTCAGCATAGATCCTATGGTTGGCACTTGCTTGGATAATAAAATATCACCTCCACACAATGTCCCCTTTTTAATCCTTCACGATTTGATGTATTAATGCTGTATCCTTCTCTATCCTCTGTTCTTCTCTTACTCATTTTGTAATTCACTCTTACTTCTAAGTCATGTTGAATGCTCTGCAAACCATCTTGTCCACTTCCTTAACTTGTTCATTCACCCATCATAAATTGTTAAAGAGTTTAGGTGGCTTAGGGTTAGGTATGAATCTATGACTAAGTTTCATCCATTTTTCCACTTAAACCTTCCCATTTTCTGATTGGCTGCATGCAATTACATAGGGAATCCAAATATAGATTTGTCCTTATCTCCAAAAGATCATAATCTATCCTTAAGTCTACTTAAAAATAGTTTACATAGTTGTCTGTAGCATTACAAACAAATATGTCAAAACTGTGTCACTCAATATATGAAGTCACTGATGCTTGACATGCACTGTATTTCTACTTCTAACTTGATAGCTGCACTACTTAGCATCCAATGTTTACTCAACACTTGAATCACTTGGCATGGTTTATCTGCTCGGCACCTAAGTGACTCAACACTCATTGCAACTCCACATGGTCTAATCTTTACATGTTGTGCTCAACATGTATTACTAGTTTGACATGAAATAAGTAAATGGATTAAGTGTGTTGACACTCACTTGTCAAAACCAGTGTGTTGACACTCACTTGTCAAAACCAGTGTGTTGACACTCACTTGTCAAAACCAGTGTGTTGAAACTCACTTGTCAAAACCAATCCGAGATCAACACAAACAACATGGTAGAATATGAAGCCCTATTACTCATGATAATAGCTATAAAAGAAAAAAGAATAAAAATACTAAAGGCCTAGGGTGATGTAGAACTCATCTTGCAACAAATCAAAGGGAAATACTCTATAAAAAAACATAAGTTGAAAAACTAGAAGAATAGAGTATGGGATGAGATCGAAAATCTAGACACATTTTTCATTGAATTGGTACTAAGAGAAATGAATTCCAAAGAAAATTCATTAGCAGTATCCACCTCCCTACTACTACCTCACCTAGATTTCAAAGATAAGAAGTATCAAGTGGAAATTGTATAAAAACCTTCTATGCTTGACAACATAGAAGCCTAGCAAGTATTCAAAGATGAAAAAGCTTTATATTTATTCCTAGATGTTGGAAGTATTAAGGAATATGACTCAAGTGATTGCTAAGAAGATCATTCCAGAAAATGAAAGAAAAAGGAATTTGATACCATCCAATTGCAAGGTAATATCAATCTCCCCTACTTCACATCATTTGAGAAATTATTTAATCACCATGAAACTTATATTAAGAAGAAAAGAGAAAAAAAAGGGCCTATCATTGGCAAGTACAAAGAGATAGACATTGGATGCGAATAAAATCCCAAAATGATCAATATCGGGAAATGCTGCACACGTGAAGAAAAGGAAGAAGCTAAGAAACTTTTTTCAAATATCAAGATCTATTCACATGGAGTTATGAAGACTTGAAAAGTTTCATGAACAAAGAATTCATGCATGAAATCCCCTTAAAACTAGATGCTGCCACTTTTAGACAAAAACAAAGAAGCTATAATCTAGAGGTCACTGATACCATATTTAGAGAAGTAGATAAAATTCTCAAGGAAAGAATCATATATCCAATTCATCATTCCACTTGGATAGCTAATATAGTGCAAGTTAGGAAGAAAAATGGAGAAATAAGGATATATGTAGATTTCCAAAATCTGAATCAAGCATCACTTAAAGATAATTGCAAAATCCCTAACATGGATTATCTAATATAGATGGTGGAAGGTGTAGAGATGATGTCTATGCTTGATGTATTCTTGGCTACAATTAGGTTGAGGTGGAAAAGAAAGATCAACACACTTGCACCACGCCACGAGGAACTTTCATGTATTACAAAATGCCTTTTAGCTTCATCAATGCTAGTGCCACATTTTGATGAGGTACAAAACTTTCCTTCAAAGACATGAAGGGTAAGATTATTGTCATATATTTAGATGACTTAATGGTATTTTCAAAAAAGAGGAAAGATCACATGAGAGATTTAGCAAAAGTACTACAAACATGCAGAGAACATAGGATCTCTTTGAACCCTAAGAAGTCAGTCTTTTGTGTGACTGAAGGGAAGCTTCTTGGCCACATAGTATCTCAATAAGTGATAAGGATCAATCCAGAATGAGTCAAAGTGATACAAAGATTAAGTCTACCCATAAATAAGATTGTTGTCAAATCTTTCTTTGGTCAAGTAAACTTCCTTAGGAGATTTGTTCTAGACTTTTCTAAAGTCACAAAATGCATCATAGATATGATGAAAGGAAATTTCAATTTCAAGTGGAGTGATTTTGGAAAACAAGATTTTAAAGACATTAAAAAAGCTATAGCTAACACCCTTATTTTATCCAACCCAAATTAGAAGAAAGACTTCATAATATATTGTTATGCCTTTGAGCATGCCTTGTGAACAATTCTCATGCAAGATAAAAAAAAAGGAGTGCAAGTCCCTATTGCCTTCATGAGTATACCTTTGAAGAGTCATGAGCTGAAATACTCCGAGATTGAAAAACATGCCTTCACTATGGTTAAAGCTTTGAAATTTTTTAGATTCTATATTCTACACTCTCATTTTGTCATTCATGTACCTAATGTGGTAGTAGAGAGTGTGTTGAATCAGCATGATGTAGGGTGCAATAATAGAGGGACATAGATAGCTAAAAACAAGAGTATGATATTGAAGTTAAGCCTAAAAATGGGAACATTGAGGAATCAGATGAAAATAAACTAGTTTTAGTGGTGAGTCTACAGGATCCTTGGTTCAAAAATATTACATACCTCTTGAAATATGGTGAATGTCCTAAAGGGTTGATAAAAAAACAAAGAAGGGATCTCAAATTATAATATTCTAAGTATGTGATTTTGGATGATAAAATTTTCAAGAGATCAATAGACAAAACTTTCCTCAAATGTGTAGATAAACAAAAGCAAGAGAGATTGTTGAAAATGTTTCACGATGAAGCATGCATCAGATATTTTTCATCCTTAGTCACTACTTTTAATATATTGTGGCAATGTTATTATTGGCCTAGAATGTTTAAAGATGCCTACTACTAGGTGTCAAAATATGAAAAATGCAAAATGTTCATGGGTAGACCTCAGTTAGCTATATTACTTCTCAGGCCTATGATAATTGAAGGTCCTTTCTAATAGTGGGGTCTAATTTCATTGGTCCTATTAAACTAGTATCTAGTGCCAATCACATTTATACCATCACCATGTTAGATTATTTTATGAAGTGGGTAGAAGTGAAGGCGACCAAGAAAACTACTTCTGAAGTAGTTTGCAAATTTTTAAAAGAGAACATACTAGTTAGGTTTGGTGTGCGCATTAAACTAGTAATGGATAATGCAACATACTTTTCTTTAGTTGAAATTACTAGGTTCTACCTTGAATATGACATAACAACCACTCACTGATTTGATTACTTTTTGCAAGGAAATGGTCAAGCTGAGGCCGATAATAAGAATTTGGTAAACATCATGAAGAAACTAGTATCAGATAATCTAAAGACATGGCACAAAAAGGTTTATGAAGCACTTTGGGAAGGCAAGGTGACTCCAAAGAGGGCAATTAGAATTTCCCCTTTCGAACTAGTCTATGGAGTAGATGCTAATCTTTCCTTACCCCTAGAATTGACCACTAGCAGATTTAGGATAGTGATTGAAGATGATACTTACAAAGATAGGTTTGAGAAAAGGATCCTATATCTGAGAAAAATTGAAGAAGAAAGAGAAGAAATTGTGGATCATATTATACAACATCAATTGTGTGTGAAGAACTTGTTTTATAATAAGACTAGACCACAAAATTTTATGGTGGGAGATACTGTACTGTTGTGGGATAAAAGAAGAGAACCAAAATTCATGCACAAGAAATTTAACACTCTTTGGAAAGGACCATTCACTGTTCATCAAGCTTTCAAAAAGAGAGAGTTCAAGTTAGCATATCTAGATGGTGAAGTACTGCCCCTAATCTACAACGGTTAGAACTTGAAGCTGTATCAAATTTCAAATTAAAAATAGGTAACCCCTATATTATATCACAGTTACATTTAGTTCCCATTTTTTTCCTAGTTAGGTTTCCCTCACTTTTCTTGCTTTATTTTTGTTGTGTGGCCACTCTTCATTTTTGTGAAACTAGAGATCTTGGATTCCTTGCTTGGACATAGACTATTCAAGTCCCCAGGCAGAGCCAACTATTGCCCCACTTTTTTTGTCTATTGGCAAAAGTGAGTTTTGTGTTTTAGATGAGATCAATATTTTCCACAAAATGTTTGATTCTAGGTCTAGATCCCTGAAGGCTAGGTGATCTCTATCAGATTCTCCCATTTTCCCTTCTCTCTCTTTTAGCTGGGTGGGTGTTTATTTTACCTTGTGATTGGTCAGTTAAGTTAGTACCTAATCCAATAGAGATCAAATTTACTCATCGCAGATCAAACACATTCTCTATTTGCTCATGGCATACCATCTCTTTATAAACAAGCATTAGTGAAAATTTGGAAATTACCTTCTCCTTGGTAGGTTTCCAACCCATGAAAACAATTTCCTGCAAAAGACCAATTGGAGATGTATACAGCTTAAAAGCATGCAAATGGTGCAAAATTCTATAGAAAATTGTTGTTTGAATCTAAGATGAATCTCCTAATCATGATTTGGATTCATCATCACTCAAAAGTTAAGCCTTGGTGGAAAACCTAAAAATGTCTTCTCCATGGTGCATTTCTAACCCATGAAGAAAAATTTCTACACAGTAGCTAGAGGTAAAAAAAAAGGTTGTTAAATGCTACCCAAACACATTCATACACCTTAATTAAGTATTCTTAATGGGCAAGAATGCAGTTGTCAAAAATTCAACCTATAAGAAAGTGTTAGCAGAAAAATAGAAGTTGCCTTCTCCTTGGCATGTTCCCAACCCATGCAAGCTATTTTCTGCTTATACAAGAAAGATCGAGTTAACAAGTGAATTTGTTCCCGCACTAGATTTGGAGTATGTCAGAATGATATTATAACATATCAAATCATTATAGAAAGAGGATATTGTCAAAATTTCACTTGATAAATTTTCATCAATGAAGTACCTCGATGGAAACTTTTTGAAACTTAAAGGAAAATGGAAAAGTAAGTAATGGGCTTATAGAAAGTTACTATTGTGCTCAACGAAACAATGAAAAGACCCCTAAATGTCCCTTGAAGCTTTTGCATTTACTATCCAACAAGAATTTCCTTAAATTTCATCTATGTGGCACACATTTTGAACAATAATGGATGAATCAAGACTCTTATATAAAGGCACACAGGTGGTTGAAAGAGTTACCTTTTATTAGTACATTTGCACTAAAATTCTGACCAAGATTTTCGACCAAGCCCTAAATGGGCTTCTTGAATACTTAATTTTTTTTTTCTTGAGTTGGTTGAAATTTCAACCAACTTAGGGTTTCCCAATTTAGTCAAAATTTTGACCAATTTGGGCCCATGTTAAAAAAAAGAAAAGTGAATTGTTTTGTTATTTGGGTGCATTGGGTCCTTTTGGCCGTGGTCTATAGTAGTGCAGGAGCCATTTTTAGTTAGTATTGGATCATGTGGTTGATTAAACCTCCTTTCAAGGCTTCTCTACTCCTCTCTAAATTGTGCTCATCCCTTTCATGTTTTTATATTGAGACTAGTTTCAATTGTGATTTAACCATTGTTGAATAAAACTCACCTCGAGGGCCAATTCAAACATGAGGTACAATATATTCAAAAGAGGCCAAGATGGATGAGGTGCATAAGGATCCAATTCTATACTGGATTATGCATGAGCCTAATTCTTTTTTTACCACACATGTCATTGTTTTACTATTCCAAGTTTCTAGTACTCTTATTGTTGAGGGAAGTTGGTCTACTTAGAGTTGTATACTTTGTTAAATGGAACCTTTAGAAGAGCAGAGAAAGTTGTAGTTATACTTAGCATGTTGCCTCTTGATCATAACAAATTTAAGTACAAGCATATAATAGATGAAAATTTGAAATACTCATAATATGTTCTCTCATCTTTGAGATCTATCCCCATCATCCCTGCAAAGAAAGGTAATATCTAAAAATTCATTAGGATGCACCTAACATTTTAATCTTATAAAAAAATTCTTATAACTGGACTTGAAAAGTACTTAGCAATTAACTTGTCTAGGACATAGTCCAATTAAATGAAAAATTTGGTCATGATTTCATGACCACAAATTGCACAAAACATCTAGCTAATACCAATAGAAACTTGCATATATAACAAGTAAATAGATTTTTAGCTTAAATAAGTAAACTTAAATATGTAAAAGATAATAGAATTAATCTAGAAATTAAGACAAAAGCATATGGTCAAAGATATAAACAACATACTTTTCTCATTCTATCCAAGAATTGGCTTGATTTTAGGTCCTCATGATTTTTGTTGGTTGATTAGCATTCCATTTCCTTCAAGAATTTTCCTTCATTGATATTTTAGATTCTTCTAACTCTTTGTCTAGGAAGAAGACTTTGTCAAAAAATGTTCATTGTTATGCATCCTATATTGTATTATAATATAGAACTTTATACTTTAGCAAATTGCAAGAGTGACGTGTTGCATCTTTTTTAGGTAACAACCTTTGTTGATGGACCTACTTTACTAAGCATAAGCATCCACAATAATCTTCACAAGGACATTGTCCAAATTTGAATAATCAAAATGGTTCATATTTCTCCCAAAAAATTCTCTCACAACAACTTGTAGATAAAGTTCAAAGCAGTTTGGCATGGCCAAAGCTCATCATAACTTTAGCTATTCAATTACCAACTTTTTATGATAATTCTTTGAACACTATTGAAGATAGGTATTCCAATTGGGATTTATCTCGCTCCTTTCATCTCACAAGATAATTTTTCATAGATCTCCAACATTACTGGACGTGAATCTCCTAAACAAAAATAAGCACTACATCCAACTACATCCATGTATTTTTTTAATTCCTCTATCATTCATCAATTTACTTGCCATTTTAGCATCATCCAACCTACCTACTTTTGTATAAATGTTTGACGGAAGATTATAATGACATAACCATTAATTACCCTAACCCAATGAGATTTGAATATATTGGAAAAGATAAATTGAAGAGAGATAAGATATTTATAGTTAATACAAGAGGAATGATAGAAGTATCACATTATACAGTCCTTTCCATGTCTAAGCATTGGATTATTTTTAAGCTTCACTGCTCTCCCATTTCATTCTTTCCCATCTACCAATCTTATACAACCACTTCAAGCTTTACATTCGACAACTACTATATTGGTTTCTTGTAAAACAATTCAATGATATGGCCCTTCCATTTTATTCTAAAGAAAGAGTTTAATAAATAAAATTTGTTTAAGTATGGAATCATCATTTCATAAGTACATATTATTTCCTCCATTCAAGAATACAACCAAATTCATTCTCAAGTACCAAAGGATGTTTGATATCATCCAGTCTCCTCGAAACTATTTTTGCAACAATCCTAAAATAAAATAAAGCATGGCATGAATATATAAAAATTAGATAGATTCATCACAATTCTAATAATTGTTCCTTTCAAAGAATAAGGTACACTTTTTATGGAAATTAAACCTCTCCTTTCAAAAATATGAAATAAAATCTATTACTATGAAGTTATGAACAAATAAAATCTATTATAACAAGTGATCTTTGTCTTTCATAGTGGGTAGTTGAGTTGACATCAAAGGTGATTAAGATGTTTAAAAAAATAAACATCTCATCTTGTTTATTCTAATCGAATTCATTGCATTTCTCATGTGAAAATCTCAAAGTTCAACTGAAAGAAACTCTTTTCCCTTCAATAGATTCTTCGAAAAAGCCGTTTTAAGAAATCTCATATAAGAAATTTAGACCTAAATCTTTAGAGTTACAAAAATGAGTCATTTATTAATTAGTGGTCATAAATGAGTAGTTTTATTTTTTATTTTTTATTTTTTTTATGTGAGGAAATTTCTATTATAAGAATGAATTCATATATATATATATATATATATATATATATATATATATATATATATATATATATATATATATATATATATATATATATATATATATGCTAGGAGAGGAAAACAAATTTCTACAACAAAACCATAAAGTTGAGTATGAGAGAAACTTTGTTTAGCTAATGAAAATTATTTAAAAATTAAATATGTGATTATTAATTATCAAACATGAAAAAGTAATCAAACTAAAGAATTTAAAAAAGAACTAACATTTTGCAAACCCTAAGATCCTTTTTTATTTTTTATTTTTTTACATGGGTGTTTAAGAAAGGTGCTAATAATGAGCATAAATATTTGTAGTATCCACCTCCATTATGATTTAAAGGATGTCTCTATTTTGTTTTTAACTTTGTCCATCCCAGAGAAGTAGCTCTTTGAAACAAGTCAATTAGATAGGCATGCCTCTTTTGTGAAGGTTTAATATTGACAAAGATTGAGTACTATATATGTCAAACCTCTTCTTGGAGAAAAGGCTTAATCAGATCATAGAGTTATAAATATAAATTGCATTTAGAATAAAGTAGCCATTTGTGTTTAGAAGAATAATTGGTATGTGAAATTATTAAATCCATTACTTAATCTTTTATACGAATTATTGATTTATTTATTTGATTAAATTGATAATCCACTAAGGAGTTATAACTCATAATCACTCATCATATGTAATACAACAATCTTATCAGAAAAGGGCAAGGAAACACAATAGGGATGTAGGAATACATGCTCTATTGATTAGGTAGGCACTAATTGAGTTGGTTGTGTGTGGGCTCGCATTGAGTTGGTTCCTTGTGGACTAAGGGGTCAGATTGAATTAGTTGCTTGTTTGACATGATAGTCTTCCAACATCCTATGGTGTTTTCCCCTCAAGTTTCTAATATGGTTGAAGCTCTAGTATGAATGTTTACAAATAGAAATATTCATTATATTTTGTTCAATGATTAAATCTTCTCCTAAATTCAATAACTACTATGTAATTGAGTGAAAGATTAGTCTTGCAAATAAGTCATTCCTTTGGGTTTGTTATCCTTTAAAGAAAAATTAGTTATATCCCAAAAGCGGACATTACATGTTTACAAAAAAATGCCATACACCACAGCAATGTAGTAAAAAATTCAAGGACATTTCCCTTGTAGCAGTTTTAGCCTCTTCATTATGCCTTAATTTTTTAGATAACCACAACATGACATTGAATGTGAGAACAATGAGTGTGACAAGAGCCATTATTGACCTAGGTGCTTTTGGGTAACTTGGGGATTTTTATGTTGTAAGTTGTAAGCCAATGTTATGGAAATTGCATTTCCTATTTTAGTATTTGTCTCAAAGTTAATTTGTAAAAGAATATTCTAAATTTTCCCTCATAACTTGATGTCATCATGTATGATAACATTATCTAATGCTCAATGCATTGCTTTGGTAAAATGATACCATGTGATTATATTTGGTTTCATAGCTGGTTTTATTTGGACATGTGAAATTTAAATAGATCATAACTGTATGTATATTCCAAGCCTACACCAATATTATGAGACATTTTGTGTTTAAACATTTCAACAAATATTACAATCACCACACTTGAAAGGAAAATTTAAATGATAGAATTTAGGATGCAAGTAGTACACCAGTTTCAAAATCAAAAAAATCATCCTAGGAGTCAAGAAGTTGCAGAATTTCTTGATCAGAATGCATGCATCTTTGTTCTTGATGTTGCAAGGCAACAAGTATAATTAAGATTGATGTAGAAAAAAGAACCTCTTTGAGGCATTAAATCTATTTAGCCTAGGATCCCATTGGAATGATTTCAATTTTTCAATCAGTTGGTATATAGGTTAGACTATTGCAAAAATAAGTATAGGTCAAAGTTTCTTAGAAGTTTATTTCAATCAAAAGTATTGCTGCTATACCATACTACTAGAGTACCTTTAGAGATTCGTTAAATGTAAGTCAAAACCAGTCTAGAAACTGCATTTAATCTTTGGGAACTAAAACTTGTAGTGATACTCATTAGTATTATAATTTTGCTTCTTTGCTCACAAAATTTTTATACTCTTTGTAAAGTCCAAGCTAATGATTGTAGTTCTATTTTCTAAGGATAAAATGGTATGATCTTAAACAAGAAATGCATACATGAATTGTGGACTCAAGATTAAAAAGCTTGTGAAGATGCTCACAAAATATCACAATGTTTTATAAATGAATATGAAATTTTTGTGTTGACCATGAATTTTGATCTATGTAGTCATTGAGGTAGTTCACTTTTATTTTGATAAACCTTATAAGATTTATTGCTTTGATAAGTGGGAGATGTTTGCAATAGAAAAAAAAAGAGATATTTCTATCAGGATTGAAGTGTAGTTTTCAAGTTAAAATCATTGACTCATGTTTCATGAGTATTGGTTCATAATAACCCATCTCTCTTGAGAATGAAGGCATACTTAACACTTATTGTATCTAGGTGGTGCTCACAAAGGTGAAGCATTGGACCTTCCTTGGAGAATATCCATTCCAGTATTACTCCAACTCAAGTGCATTTAATCATGGATTTTCCCTAAAGGTTAAGCCCACTTAGCTTGCTATGTGTTGTACCTTGTAAAAAATTCATTATAGAGCCCCTTTTAGCTCATCAATTGATAAGTAGGAGATATTTTCCACATCAAGCTAGATTATGATATTACAAGTCAAATTATGTTAAATCTTGATAGCAATATCATAATTTGACTTGCCATGGAAGATATCTCCTCTTTGTCAATTGATGAGCTAAAGGGACTCTATATTCAATTTTTCATAAGGAACAACATTTGCTGAAGGTTTTGCAAATGGGGTAACAAGCTAAGTGGGGTTAATTTTAGAGGAAACTCCATGGTAATTCATTCTTGAGTTGAAGTAGTACTGAGATGGGTGACATTCCAGAAAGGCCAAATTCTTCACCTCTATGAGCATCACCAACATACAATGAGTGCTAAGTGTATCATTCAGCCTGATGATAGATGGGTTCCTTTGAATTGCTACTCATGAAACATGGGTCAATGAGTTTGAATTGAAACCTACATAGTTTAATCCTAATAGCAATATTATGCTTTATTGGTTTGTAGTGCTCAGGTTATTGGAACCTCCATTGAAATGTATCTTAAATCCTAATAGCAGTATCATGATTTATTGGTTCGTACTACTCAGGTTATTGGAACCTCCATTGAAATATATTAGATTGGTTTGCATTTTAACTGTCTAGGTGATAATGTTGACATGGTAGGTTCAGACTTGAAGTATCACTCCTTATGTTGCTTTGGTTATTGTATTTATTTTCTTGGCATTGGTCACTTTTAATTTATATTTATGTTTTTTGGACATAAAATTTGTTTCTAATATTACTATTTTCCTTTTTAAGTGACTAGTTTCCTGTACTCAATAATCTTAGAACCTTAATTCATTCAATTGTTTTGAAATTGGCATACTATTGAGGTGGATTATCAGATAAAGAGTAGCAAATAAAAGCATGATGTGTTGTCTTTATTTGAATCACATGTTTTACACACACACCACTTTATAGAAACAACTATTGTCCGAGTAACAGAAGGTAAATCACTCTTCTAGGAATTGCAACAAGGAAGAACCCTTTTAGGTAATTAGACCTAACTTCACATTTTGAACCATGTCTTGATAATATGTCAAATTTTGAAACATGTGAATTACAAGCAGTTGGGGGAAGATCAACAAAATTAAGATGTGTTTATCAATAAGGATATCAATATGGACAATTCATATTTGGAAATGGCCACATTATCTTTTGTATTATTGGAAATCTAGTCTATCTACTATTATACATATGTATAGCTCTTGAATAATAGTGGGAAGACAGAGGAAGAATCATAATAATTGTCCATTGGAATTTCTTGTTGAAAACATAGAAAAGGCTAACAATGCAGGCACAACCAATATAAATAATAATTAAGGATGTGATGGAGGTCTCCATGAAAACAATTCCCCTAATAGAATGTTTTAAGAACTAAGCTTTAGATATGGATTAGGAGGTAGCTAAAATAAAACTAAGGGATTTATAATTTTATAGATCATAGGTCATGATCTAATCTTACATAGTATAGTATACTCTATGCATATTTTTCCCTACATTCTAGCACAAAAATTTCCTTGTAATCTAGGCATTTTACAAGTTGAAGTTTGGGCAGCATGGAGTTTCAATTCTTGATGTTGCCGAAACATGCTACGCTTACATTTGGCATGAGCTTTATTCCTCCTAGGCATGAATTTTTCATCTCATTAGAGATGTTTGGGTAATATATTTGGAACAATGTATACTTCTGATCAAGTTATGTATGGTGCTAGGCATGAAGTATGTAGTTCAGGTGCAAATTAGACATCATGAAGTATGTAGTTTAGGTGCAAATTAGACATCTTTAGATGCAAAGAGTGGCTACTATCAACCAAATAGTCCCAAATCTGGACCGAGAAAGGTTCACATAAGTGATCTAGTGTAAGAAACTAAATTACTAATTTCCCTATATTTAGTAATATAATTTCTTGAGCATTTAGTAGTTGAATCATAGCATATGGTTAGAACCTTATAATGATTGTCAGATTGTAATGTATTGCATATAATTACAATCAATAAATTCATCCTATCTTGGTAACTAACTCTATCATGGTATAAGGTGTTTTCTTACATTACACTCATATATCTGATTTTGGCATTACAAGAAGTAGGGAAGCTGCAATTTTAAAGCATCCAAGATACACACTCTCTTAGTTTGTTAATGCGAGCTAGTAGGTGCTGCAAGAGCACCTAAGTAGGCTAGTATGAAACCTAGGGCTTCCTTTTTTTTTGGCTTGTAGTAATGGTTAGCCACATCACTAGTCTAATAAGAGGTCATATTTGGTCCTTAGGTGTGTCTAGGAGAGTTGGCAGGACCCAAAATGGCCTAGTTGCTAGAAAGTGCAAAATGTTGTCAACTAGGTCACTTAGGTTCTGGAAAGGGTAAAATATTCTACCAAGATTCCCATGACCTTGGATATGTTATTTGAGGTCCTTTAATGCATATTATATGCCCAATTGGTATTTGGAACAAGTTTGGAGCTCTAACTCCAATTTGGGAAAAAGTTTCTAAAATGCTGTCATGTTGTCATAACATTTTCTTGCCGAGACCAACTTTTTTGCAAGAATTTGCAAATTTGTGTTTGCAATGCTCTAACTATTTGGAACAATTATGAAACCAATGAGGGAACCTCTAAAATCATGAGGAAAACCTTTTCAATGGGTTGGAAAAATTGGAGAAAATACTGTAGGGATTGTGCACAACGTTTTGGTTGCCAGTCTTGAAAATGGCTTAATTAAAAAAAAATGTATGCAATTCATTTCCTAAAAGTTAAAAATATTAATTTCACTATCCTGTTCTATATTTCATTATAGGTCATGAAAAATTTCCCCTCAAGACCTACATGAAGAAAAACAAAAATTATTAAAACAAAGACAAAAACATGAAAGTCAACCTTTGTAGAAGAGTAACTCTTTTTGCATTTTCTAGCAAGTTCTTCAAGCATTATCGAGTATCTGTAAGCTATATCAGCATATATATCAGCTATATGATCATATAAAACATCAATATAAACATTTACATCTATTTTTTTCAATAGTAGTACATCTATATCAGTAAAATGTCTCCAATATGCCACAAAAGATAGACCAAGACTGTAGCTCACATGTGTCACACCCTTTTCATTGACACTATCTAGCCAAGAGGACCCTCCTTCTAGCATAGTTCTCTATGTTGTGATATGTAGTCTCTATATAGATGCATCAACACTTCAATTGCTGGAATCTCAGCACCTGGTATTGCTGCAATGGAAACTGTAGCCACAAATATTGCTGCAACAACATCTTGTTTCTCCTTCCCACGCTGCTCATTCAATTCCTCTACAATGTTCTCTAGTGCAATCTCAAATAGGGACTTCCCACAAATCTTCTAGCCCATGTGAAGCCATGGGAAATTTCCTACATAATGATTCTCTCTATTAAATCTTGTAACAACCTTTCAAAGTTTTTCTTGACTAATCTCAAAGTAACTATAACTTGCACATCAACCTTGTGAAAATGAGTCTCCTTAGTGACTCAGTAAGAGCTCTATCCCTACCATTAAAAACATAGTCATTTCTAAACTTCCAAATTATCCATAAAATTTAAACAACAAAGCAAGACTAGAAGAAATTGCATTAAATTGAGAGTTTACATGAGAGTCAAATTCAAAGAAATTATCAAAACTAAAGCATTAATACTATAGAACATACCTGTGGCATTCTTTTGGCCCTTTTTTGAAGATAGGTCAAATAGGCCCAGGAAATGTCCCTAGATTACATGGATTGTACTTTGAGGAAGAGGATCATTAGAAAGAATTTGGTGCAATGGAGAAACCTACTTATGGAGGATGCTGCATGGCAAAGTAGGTAGATTTGATTATATCCAAACCTGCAATTGCTCAAGGACAAGCAATTCTTAGGAGAGGATTGTAAAGACCCTTTCTTAGGGATAATTTGTGCAGAGACTATTATTATATAATTTGAGTTCCTATAGGCTAATTGGTATTGGTAAGGGGATTTAGATCTTATAGGGCGCACCTCCAACCTTTCTTGGTTTTCGTTGTTGGCATTAAGATCAGTTGGCCATTTAGTTTGTGATGATGATTTTAAAAGTGTTTTTGACCTTTGGGGTGTTCGAAAAACTTCTTGGAGAGCATGTTAATTTTTAGTAAGTATGCGAGTTGGTACTTGTCATAATCCTTTCACTTTAATTACATCATGGTGATTAATTTTTCTATTTTGAAGCCTCGATGTTGCTTTTTGCAACTCAAATGGAGTATTTAAATTATGCTTAATTTTTTATCTTAGTTGCCAATTTGGGTTCCAATTTTGGTGTATGGGTTCAATAATTTTTCCCACTTTGGTATAAGTTTGATTTCATTCATACATACACATATTGTAAATATATATAAAAATGTAAAGGGAAAGGGTTAAATTTTGGGCATAGGTTAGTAGTGTTACTTCAGTGGTATAAGAGTTGGTTATCATGCTTTCTTATGTTTCTTTTGAGAGGAAGAGAGCAAAGATATTTGTAGAAATAGAGAAAGTGGTAGTTCCCAGAAGTTCCAGAACTCCAAACAATTCCTAGAGTACTTGGTTCACATCAGTATCCATTTTCAAGGATTAGAACAAGTAATTTTAATCCTTGAACAATCATAGAATAGAGAGAAGTGATTATGGGTGATAGACATAGGAGAAGATCCTGCAATGAACATTGTAAATATGTTGGTTAGGGGACAACATAAACAAATCAATGCATGCTTGAAACAAATAAATGCATTGCACTTTGGTGGATATGGTGGATCATTGGGGGACAATAGCAATAGTAATAATAAAAATAATAGTGTTGGAAATAATGGCCAAGGGGACCACTTCAATAAATAACAACACGTCAAATCAGTACACTAGAATAACTAATAGTTTGCAAGAATAACCAACCATAATTTGAAAATGAACCTACATAAAATGGTTTACAAGATCACTTCATGCAGGATTGAAACAAAATAGTCAAGTGCAGGTCCAACCTGAGACATCTTTAAGAGATTATAAGGACCTCTAACTAATTTATAGAGTTGAAGACCATATGAAAATGAATTGCAAAAAAAGGTTGGCAAATTGATCCTCTTCTACCATGATGTTTCTAGCAAGACAATGACAAGAACATGGGTTCTAAAAATATATACCTATTTTTGGTCTATCCCCATGCTAGAAGATGAGGCCATTTAAATATGCTTCTATTCACTTGGTTATTATTACTCATGATTGGTGGCACCAAAAAATGATCATAATGGGACATGATTAGAGTACCTCTTATGAAGAGTTCACTAAGAGGCTTATTGACAAGTTTGACCCTAATCATCATTTTAAGAAGTTGGCTTAGTTTGAACAACATTGTTCAGTGGACACCTACATTGCCAATTTTCAGAGTTATCAATATTAGCCATTGATATAACATAGAGGAGGTTGATGGTGCTATTTATGTATGGATAAAAGCTCTTAGTCCAACAATAAACTTTAGTCCAAAAGATCTATGTCACAAACTAAATCATGTAGAGGGAAATGATTGAATTTTAATGTGAAAATCAATCCATCAAAACATATAATAGAAAGTTTACAATTTTTGGACAAGTATGAATAAACTAGGACTTCCATAGAAAAATTAAACTCTTGATGATACAATTTTTTTTTTTCAAAAGCATATGTGTAGATATAAACATTAACTAAAACATGTTCATTTTTTTTTGTAGATATACACATTAGTCACACCAAATTTTTCTTTCAAAACCATGTGTGTAGATATAAACATTAAGTAAAACATGTCCAATTTTTTTTGTAAATATACACATTAGTTACACCAATTTTTTTTTTAGAACCATATGTGCAGATATAAACATTAAGTACAACATGTCCATTTTTTTTGCAGATATACACATTAGTTACACCAATTTTTTCTTTCAAATCCATATGTGTGGATATAAACATTAAGTACATGTCCAATTTTTTTGCAGATATACACATTAGTTACACTATTTTTTTTTTTCAAAACCATAAGTGTAGATATAAACATTAAGTACAACATGTCCAATATTTTTGCAAATATATTTTCTTATGAAGAAAGACCATGCTTGATAATATGAACCCAGAACAAAATAATGAGACAATGGCTACATTGTGGTCTCAATTCTAAAGAAAACTTGATCAACATAATTGTCCTTGCAAAAAGTGTAAGGGCTTAAAGAATCAAAGAATTCTAATCACAACAACCTAGAGTCATTGGGCAACATGGTCATGTTGAAGGGGGCCACAATTTTTGTCCATTATTAAATGTGGATTTACTACTGGGGGAACATGGAGGTGTGAATATCCAAGTTGAGGATAACACTCCCATGGAAGAATATGATAATGTGCTAGAGGACATGATTGAAGAAAATGGTATTGGTGCAGGTGATGAAGATGCTCATAATGATGGTACTAGCACATTTGATAACAATGATGAAGATGGTCTTGATATACCTTTACTTGAGAAGGCACACGAGCCCCTATACAAAGGCTCCCAAACAACTCTTCTCTCTACTATAGTGTTGTTGGTTAACTTGAAGGTTATGAATGGTTTATCCAATGTAACAATGTCATGTATGTTAAGGTGTGCCATTTTCATCATCTTCAATGTTAGCATACCATTACTATTCATTATATGAACAATGCATATTTGTTGTAGTAGGTTGATAAGTAAGTTTTTGTTACCACCATCAAACATTTTTCCTCGTTCATACCAAGAATCATCTACCATTATGAATCAAATTAGAATGAAGTATTAGAAAATACTTGCATGTCCCAATGATCATATTCTATATCATAAACAACATAAATTTGCAACAGAATACCCTGATTGTCATATTAGTAGATATTGGTTAGATCAAATAACAAAAAAGGTGCCTCACAAGGTTCTTTGGTACATTCTCATTATTCCATATTTTCAATGATTATTCAGGTGCACTATCTTGGTATAATTTATGAATTAGCATGTATACAATAGAAGTCAAGATGAAATTATGTGAATGATTATGAATGGTTTTGCATTTAAAGAGATAGAAGAAACATGGTCACACTTTAAAGAAGAACCTCGTAATCTCATTGGATGTCCATAAAGAGGAAGCACATAATGTTATCAATGATTGAGTTAGGTATTTTTTCATGTAATAGTTATCTAAATTAATTTATAAAAAGTGCATGAAAATGGTCATAATAATTATGTAATGTTTTTGTTCATTCAATTACTAGGTAAGTACAAAGTTAAAGATATGAATATATATATTGAGCCCCTAATTGATGAGTTGTTGAAGTTATGGAATGGTGTCACTATGTATGACATCTCTAGACCAATAGGACAAAGAAAATTTCAATTCCATGCAATGCTTGTATGGACAATACATGATGCCCTTGGGATAACTCATTTTTGTGGTATGTTATATTATTAAGGTCACATATTTTTATTCTATTATAGTGCTTACACATTATTTTTCTATGTTTAAGTTGTGCATGATAATTTTACATATGATCTTTTAGGTCTTCACACAAAGGGAAAATTTGCATGTCCAGTTTGTGGTCCAAAGATGAAATCTCATCATTCAAGATGTTTAGGAAAGTAGCTGTTTGATGAGTTTAGGCACTTTATCCACAGTAATCATAAGTATTGAACTACTGAAAAACATCTTTTTAATGGGAAAGAAGATACAACATCAAGTCTAGATGAAGAATGACACCTCATCAATGGAAGTTGGAATATGATCAACTAAATTGCCAAAGTAATGTCCAATTTATGGTCTGAAGTTTAAAATTTATATTTTGATATTGTTAGTAATGATGTAATTGATGCCCATGAAGGTCATCAAGGAATCAACGACCAACTTCCTAGAGGAATGAAAAGTTATCCTACTTAATTTAGTAGGTTACCATACTACAAGGATCTCCCAATCGTGCATTTGTTTGATGCTATGCATATTGGAAAGAATGTAATAGAAACACTATGGAAAATATTGGATGGAAGGTGTGATAGAGAAAAAATTACCAAAATTTGTACTGACATTCATGAATCCAATCATGCATTGAAAGATTTCATTGAATCAAATAGCAATGGAGACAAATAAATATGAGTGCCCTTCCTTGGTTATTAACGGAGCAACAAAGTCTTCAATGTAAACCTCTTTTACATTTTATATTCTCTATCTAAAAGATTCACTTTGTTAAAAGTCATATATTTTTGTTATTCATTTATTTTGCTAGCATAATAATGATATAAGAGATCTCATATCATATAACTATCCCAATCATTTCAGACTGCAACTTTCAACAAAGTCTACTATGAATATTGGCTTATGAAATAAATTTGTTTGATTATTAAAGTCCTTATCAATGTTGAATTATGAAGTAAAATTGGTTTATTGTCAAAGTCTCTTATTGAATTTTGAAGTATGAGTTAATTCAAATGGTTTGTCTATGGTGTGTATAGGGGAATGATTCAAATGTGGAAGATGTGATAGTAGATGCTGGTAGGAGGAACCATTCCAAATGACTCTGATGCATACACCATCAATAGCTAGCCAAGAGATTTCTTCCCTTGCTCTGCCAATGGTTTGTAACTAATTAGACTTGATCTAAATTGTCATGATAGTCTATATTTAAAAATAATATTTTCTAATGAATGAATGAATGAATGAATTCAATGGGTGTAGATACAATTAGTATATTGGTCCAGAAGGGAAAGAGCTACCTGCATATTTTATAATAGGGTCTTTTGGGTTATTTATGAATTTAGATTAATATGACAAAGATAAAATACTCTACTTTTTTAATGTGGGTTATTTAGGTTTATAAAGTAAGTAAGAGATTACTCAATGGACTTTTTTTCATTGGCTTTACATTTTAGACTGCTATTTGGGGGGCCTTTTTTTCTGAGGCATTATCACCTTCATCAAACTTGTTATCACAACAATCAAGTAAACACCTATAGACTGCAAACAAGACAACTATATGAAGGCACACATCTTGAAAAAATGTTATTCAAAAAGAGATGTCATAACCTACAAGCTCAATGATATGGTGAAGCTTTTAATTTTGATGATTATTACAAAAATTTCAATGATATGTTTCAGGATTTGATTATGTTAAGATTTTTACCATCAACATTTCAAATCACACTAAGTGATCCATCATTAGGTTGAAGAGAAAGAGATGCAAAACAAAGTGATACAACAATGTTATGATTGACCACTCACACATTTAATGACAAGAAGAGAACTTACAATTTTCCTAAAAAGGAGGAAAGATTAAAAAAGTTGTTCAAACAATTACACACAATTAAATTCATAGTAAATTAGCTTGCCGACTTTTAAATTTGTTCATGTGATCAAATTTTAAAGGAAGTTATACATAATTTAATCCATAAACAAAATTGATCTATAGTATGAATTTGGGGGCCTCATTTCCCATGATATTATTACCTTAGGCCTACAACCTATGAGCATAATAATCTAGTGAAGATGTGCATATCTTGCAAACACATCAGTCTAGTGGGGACACATGACCTATGAACCCTATAGTCTAATGAGGGTCCGTGACTAATATAACAATGTTATGACTTGACCATTGTAATGCACCTTTTTCAACAAGATGAGCTATAATTGCAATAAAGTGAAATCCTACAATCTATGAGCACAATAGTCCCATGAAGACACATCTCTTGCAGATATGTCAGCCCAATGAAGACACCTGATCTATGTATGTAGTGATCCAATGAGAGTTTGAATTTTGGTAATTGTTACAACAATGATTCCATGAAGATGCATATCTAGCAAAAACATTAGCACAATGGAGAAATGTGACCTCTAAACATAGTAGTCTAGGATGAATTTGAATTAATGAAAGATGAAACAATATTGACAAATTGGTCAAAGGGAAGTTGTTGAAAAATTGATTTATTTTTTATCAAAGGGAAATCATTGGCAAATTGATATATTATTAATAACTGACTACATATATCAAATGTATGTTTTATACATTTGGTCAAATAGAATTTTTATTTTATACTGTTGACTAGAGAAAAATACTTTTATGCACAAATTTTTTAATAAAATTTGGTAGGAACTTATAGAAGATCTCTATCGTAATTGCTAAAATATGATACCACACCTTAAGGTAGCCAAAATGAACCTCAAGAATGCTCATGATTTTTTCCAGGCCTATGAAATTTAGAGGAAATAGTTTTATGCTAAAGGAATGTGTTTGGAAATTGTTGATAGGAATAAAGAGGAGAAATAGGAAATTGCTTGTGATATTCATGTAATCTAAGATTCCTCCATATGGATGTAGATGGCTGTCCCAGAATTAAACATTGTTGGACATATAAACAAGTAGCATGCATGTATGTATTATGTGTTTCTCTACATGCATGCAATAAATACTCAGGTTAATGATTTTTTTAAGAAGTATTATATTCAATACAAATATATTTGATGTCTCTTGAGTCAAATTTAGTCCAAGAATCTATCAACTCTAATTTATCTAACAAGTGTGGAAAGTGTTGCTGAATTCAATTAAATGAAATCCTTTGAGCCTTTTGAGAATGTCATGCTATCTTTAACACATGCCAAGTTATTGCATTTATGCTGAAACCTTGCTGTCATGGAAGATCTTCATGTGCATCCTTGTGATGGTTGATTGTTTGAAGGGCCTCCTTGAGAAGATCAAACTTGATGCCCCTAATGGTTCATGGATTCAAACTCTATTCTTAAGGATTTGTCTGTGGTTATTGATGGTGCCAATAGTTCTACTGTGTTTGAATAGGCTTGCATAATAGAAGCTCCCCTACTCACTTGCACAAACATCCCAAGTTCTAAATGTAAGCTCTATCCTTAGCATCACTTTCTAGATGACTGCAATGAAACATTGGAATGACAACTACCATCAAACCACACTCCTAAATTTGTGCCAATTGAGTGAGAAAGAAAAGCAACTTTAGGGAGCTACACATAACAAATGAGCTGCTACTTCATTCCACTCTTATAGATCTAATGTCATTGATTTCATTTGGAACTTGAGAATACATTCATCCTTTACTCACACAAGCAATGACTCCATTTGATTTCCACAAGGAGCTTTCAATAACAAAAATCATGTATTACTCTTGATAAGTAGCCCAACTACTAGATAATGGTTCACGCTTTAGATTGCTTTCTAGGAAGCCACAATGATACATTGCAACGACAACTACTATTGAACCATTCCACAAATTGTGCCAATGGAATTACATAGAGATGACTTTGGGGAGCCCTCACATAGCAATCATGATGCTACACGACCCTCCAATAGAAAGGATGCTAATGCCAATATTCAAAATCTAGAAAATGTGTCTTTCTTGAACACCAACACTAATTCTATTGGAGGGTAACTGGGAGCTTTCATTCTCAAATCTCCCATTAGCCATGATAGGTACATAAAAAATTTCTAGATTGCCAAGCAACCACCTAATGCTAGATGAAGGCTCACCATTAGATCAACTTCAAAATCACTGAACAAACACACTATAGAATGGAAACAACTACCAAGCCTCTTCAAAAATTGTGCTGGTTGAGTGATTGAATAAGATGATCTAAAACAAAGTCCATGGGTAGGCATTCATTGGGAGATTCACACATGTAGAAAATTTCTATAGTGGCTACATAGCATATTGATGGTAATCAATATCCACTACAACCCAATGTATTTTTTTAAAAAACAAATTAGATCAGTCAAAATTTCAACCAAATCTTGAAGGTTTTCCACCAAGAATTGGTCAAAATTTCAACTAGCACTTTGGTCGTGACCATAGCATCCTAGTCGTGGGATAGACCAAAATTGGTCAAAATTTTGACCAATTCTTGAAAGTTTTCCACCAAGATTTGGTCAAAATTTTAACCAACCCTTTGGTCATGACCATGGCATCTTGGTCATGGGATGAACTAGAATTGATCAAAATTTTAACCAATTCTCGAAAGTTTTCCACCAAGATTTGGTCAAAATTTTGACTAATAATGACCAATTAGGCTTAGTCAAAATGTAATATTTTCGACCAATTTGAGGTTTGGTCAAAATTTCAATGAAAAAAATGCTGACATACTACTTGGTTACAATTTCAACCAACATGAGTCAAAATTTTGACAAAATTTTGTTGAAAATTGGGTCAAAATTTACTAGTGTTATTTCTTTGATTCTTCATCCTATTGATTAACATAGCTTTTTGAAAGCATGTGACTGTTGTATTTGTAGTTTTATTCACCTTTTCAATTCAAAATCTTATTCATAAGCTTATGGTGACCAAGTTTGTAGGTTTTGATGGCTTGACAAGGATCAAGTCCTAACTACATAATTTCACAGACACCTCCCTTTGCTTCTATGACATGGAATATTTCCAAAGGAGGGTCAAATCTAAATAGATTCATCCTATCATGAATAAACTTTGAGGGTGTGGTTTGGTCGAGCTCGCTAGTTTTTTGGTTGTAGTCCAAGCCCTAAGGCTTATTTATGAATGCATTCATCACTAATATCTGGAAAGTAGGCAAATTATTTTTCCTGATGATACAATATTAATTTCAATTGATAGGCAAATGATGGTAAATTGTCTTTGTGTGCCAAAGAGAGAGGAGTTCTCTGACTTGACTATTGGTGGGGCAGCCTCAAAATTCTCAACAAATAAGATGATCTAGAGGAAGGATATCATGAGAACTTGGTTCTAGAAGCCACAAAGCGATAAGAGGAAAGTTCCTAAAACTTTGTTTGGAACCAATCTTAAGCCAAAAATAATTGACATTTTGATCCTTCTGCATAAGTTGAGAGGTGGAGCAAAATCCTTAAATTTCATTGAGCAATACTTCTTTCTAGTTCAAGTTATATGCTCAGACAACTAGTACATTGATTGGGCACAAGAGGTAAGTGAGATTTTGTCCAATGCTCTCCAGGTGGCCAAGTTTTACAATACATTCTACATGTCTTCGTTCTTTATTTACATTTTGGCTTTATTGCAATTATGGCTAGGCCTTCCAAGATGTAAGATCCCTTCCCTATAACCCTATTATAAATCTTAATAACATAAGTATGATTAGATTTTGGACGAGAAGGGAGATGTAATGTCATGGTTTTGCCTCTTGTGTATAGGTTGTGAATTTTATACTACTAACATACACCTTATGATAAAATGATGGTAAGTAGGTTTTGAGATTTAAGTATGCCATGATTGGCATTTTTCTTATCAATAATGAACTTGAAATTATATTGAGACTGATACACATTTTAGTCATTGTTGTGTTAAGTATTGTATATAGAATTATATTGGTTGATAAGCTAAGATCCTATGGAATAAAGGCTTGAGGCATCATAACTTAGGAATTATGTCGATGGGCTCATGATATTTCTTGATCTATGAGGATAATTGATTTAGGTGGTTATTATGTAAATATGAAACAACACCCACCCTTATGATATTACTAATAGTCATATATGAAAATTGTTATAAAATTGGATAAGGGTCTAAATAGTAGAACCCGATATGATGTCATGTAATGAGTTAATTATTATGAAAGTAGTATTAGGTGGATATTCACAAGGATAGATTTTATGGCCCAATAAAATGCAACAGTTTTATTCTATGATTGATTTTGAAACTATGTGACTATGCAAACATCTTGATTACTTAACATGATTGATACACCTTATAATGTATTATCTCATAATGATAATGGGGTACTAATAGTAATCAAACTATATTTAATTGAATAAAATGATACTAGTTGTGATGTTTACATTTTGGTGATTTTGACCCAAGATATGTATTCAGAACTAATGTTCATATTGGCTGATTTAACAGTATAGATTCAAAATTTCATCATTATAGGAAATGGATTATGATATGTTCATAATGTTAGTTGGATCATTTGATTAGATATTAATGTTGATATGTAGATTATGATATTTTAATGTTTTAAACACTTTATATGAAAATGATTAGAAAATAAAAAATAATTATGATGTTAAGGTGAATTATTTAATATGAAATTTTCATGCACCTATATACATGCATTTTATATGATTATTCATTGGGCTACTGATGTTTGAGTTTAGTGTGCAAGCAATTAAACCATGGAAATTAATGGGGGAAACAAGGTCCAAACTTATGTGGACACAGTTTAGCCAAGGCAAATATTTGGAAGATTCAAAAGCCTCGTTGTGATGTGTTTATTTCATAAATGTAAGCCTGCATGTGTGTGTTAAATTTAATCCCATAAATACATTAGGGACATGCCATGGTGATGCATAATGCATTTTAAATGTGTCACTTGACACCTGTAATTTTTTGTGTGTTAATGACATGTCACCTGGGATTTTGCTCATGGCAACACTTAACCTTAAACTAATTACCTTTCATAAGATTAAGTAAATCCATTTGGAGAAAGGATAGGATGCATCACCATCAAAGGAAATTCGAATTCAAACTTGACAACAATTTTAGAGGGTCAATATGTGGTCCCAAAGTGTCATTTTTGTGAAAATGAGCCACCCATATGTTAACATAACATGTTAAGGGCCTAAATTTGACCATTTTAGTGCTTAGCTAGCCTAGGGGACCCCTTAACCAATGCATTATTCTACCAATTCAAAATTTTGGGTTTTCCCATAAGTGTACCCTCACACTTCCACTTGGTCAAAGTTTCCTTTTTAGAAGGGACAATAATGTAAGAAATAGTGGGCTAGATGTTTCTATCGTAGAGAGTCTTTTTAGTGAACTTTGAAAAACTAGTGTGGTGTTCACCAACTCTCTAATTTTAGAGACAATTAGGGTTTGGAAAGAAAAAGACAAAGGAGAAGGGAACCATACAACACCTTTCATTTTTCCTTTAGCTTGGACCAAGGTTGGCACCCATGCCATAAATCTTATTGCACTTGTTCAATGGTGTTGTTCTTGTTCATATTATGTTAAAAATTCTTGTCATGTGCTTGTGTTGAGATTGTTGGTATATGCCATTGTTGTGATGGACTTCTCTTGCATATTTTCCCTTGTTATTGTGTGTATGAATGTTAATGGGTGTGAAGGCTTCAATCACCTTTGGGAGGGAAGAGATACCTTGGATGAAGGGGTCAGTTGGGCTCAACATTGAAGCTAAGAGATTTTCCTCTTGGAGAGGATTTTTTTGTTCATGGAGTATGGGCTCCATTGAAGTCATATGCGTAGTTTGTTATTATGGGAAGTATAAGTGTATTGATGTGATGAGGAGAATGTATTTTGATAGCCTTGAAGAGGCATTTGTATTATGGGAGGTATAAGTGTATTGATGTGATGTGGAGGATGTATTTCATAGCCTTGAAGAGGCATTATACAATTGCAGATGTATATGTGTATATGGATATAGCATTATCCTCTTTGGAGAGCCCACCTTCACCCATTGTTTCATGATTCCAATGGTGAATCATTGTGTTAAAACTTGGAGGGATTGTATATGTATTATGATGTTATGATGCATTTTTAGCTACATGAGTGCAAACCATTTGAGACTTGTTTCCTTGCTCAGTGGGTGGCTTCATAGAAGCCTAGGATGGGAGGTGAGCCTCCATGATTCTTGGTTTTATGTTTTTTTTGCAAGTTCATGACAATGAGGTCTATGAAGAAGTTAAGGTTATCCCCTTGGCATTGTTGAAGAATCAAGTGTTGTGTTGATGTATCATTTAGTTGAAGGAAATCAATCTTTCACTATGCTATTGTATATTGCACTGTAAGAGTTGAACCCTTTACCTATTTCCTTTGCGTAATGCATTTGAAATGGAGGAATCTCCATCTTATTCAAATTCTTGAGATGCATGAATGCATTGTAGGAGTGAATGGATTGTGAAAGAATCCTATGTAATTATCTTGTTGTTTCATTTATATGTCATGCATGCATTAAGATTGAAAATCAGATTAGCATTGTAGGTATAGAGAAATGTTACAAGAAATCCTTCCAATGAGACAATCTAATGTAATAAATGTTTTCTTAAAGAGATTAAGAGTAGGTTTGAATTATGTCCATTGACTTTATGAAATGTTATGAGAAATATTGTATTCATCCAAGTTGATAATGAAAATGTTTTTATAATGTAATTAACAATTTCTATTCATGGTCTTACTCTAGTCTTGAAGGAAATCAAAAGACTCGGATTGATTTTTGCAAGTGAGTAGAGGATTATTATTCTTAAGGTTAAATTTCAATAAAACTATAGAAGTCAATGGGAACCTTCTATTTAATAAACCAATAAAAATATTATTATTAGCATAGTTATCACAATACTTAAGTAAGGGAAGATAAAATAGGTAGAAGTCATTATTCAAACACTCATGAACTAAACAAGTGCTAGGAGAGTGTATTTCACTCTTTGGAAAATGTATGGAGAGTGGAATTTAATTCCATTGTCCAAGAACTCTATTAAAGAGAAATAAAATAATCTTCTACTTATATTCCCTATGTTTCCCATATAAGATAAAACTAAAATAACTATGCCCCATGACCAAGGCTATAATGAAATGTATAGAGTTTCAAAGGGGTCAACCCCATCTCCCATAAAAAAAAAAACCCTAAATAGGCTTAGCAACAAAAAAAAATGAAATAATAAAAAGGGGGGTGAATAAAAAATGAAGCACATAGGAAAGAGTCACATTTTTATAACAAATGCCTTGCTCTTTATGTCATTAAGAACTTTCTGTTTGTGAAGGAGGGAGGGATATCATGTGATTCCCACCCCCTCCTCCTTTTAACACACTCCAAGGCATATATGACGGCTGCCACCCTAGCCATCCTTCATGCCCCCTCACCTTGGGTAACATGTGATCCTCTCCACCAACCACCTTGTCCCTCTTCTTTCTTGTACCTTGGGTGATGAAGTGGACTGCATAAGAAGGGGACACTTGGCTATGTGGATAACAAGTGAATCAATTCACGTGTATTTTAGGTCATGGTGCCAAGACTTTCATTGGGGAGGTGGAGACACGTGTTGTAGTGGGAGATGTGATTAGGTAGGTGGAATTAGTAGTAGTATAGATTAACAATAAATTAGTAAGATATAAATTTTGGGTAATATAGTAAAGGTTAGTTAGGGACTAGTTAGAATAGCATGTATTTTAATAAGGACATATCATATGAGCATATTGATAGGTAAATTAGATTTCATGGATTAAATAGTAGTGGTGGGATGATTAGTGTTATTTATGCATTTAATAGCCATGCTAGTATATGTTGTAGTCTCACAATGCACGTTCCATTTTGCCTAGAAATAGGGACTCCCTAACTTTTTTTTAGCTTTTTGGAATCTCAGTCTGGGGTTCAAGTCTTTTTAGGGTTTTGCCTAGTGTTTTTACCTAATTTGGGGTCTCTACCTAGAAACCTAGATCCTTGAATACTATGTTCTAGAGAGAAAAAGTCATTTTTTGCAAGTAAAAATGCACACTAGCACACCTCGTACACCTTGCCAGGCTATTGTGCTATGTCATTAATGAAAGCACTTACCTCTTGGAAGTGTGTAGTTGTGCACCTCCAAGAGGTGCACATGAGCCTAACTCTATAAAACCTAAGACTTCACCCCTCTCCCCACTTCATTCTTCACTCTAGCTCCCATCACCCACACCTCTGCACCTCGCAAGGTGCACTTTTCCACTCTAATCCTTCCCTTGTACCTACACAGAAAGCAACATAACATTAAAAAAACACCCAAAAAAAGGTGTGCAGTTGCGCACCTTTTTTTGAATTAATCTCAAAAAACTTACATTGGAAGAAAAGTATGCAGGTACATACCTTTACATAGACAAGCATCCTTAAGTGGATTAAGGGGTGCACATTTAGCACACCCCATGCACTAAATGCACAACCTTTTTGCACTTACATGTGTTGTAAGGGTGTGCACCTAGCACAGCCCATGATATGTGCTAGGTGTGCACTTCCATTAAAAGAATTTGCATATGGGAAAAATGTACCTAGCGCAACTTTGAGGTGCACCAAGTGTGCTCTTTTTCTTGCTCCAAGGTTAAAAATATGATTTTAGATGTCTTTTAGAAATTAGGGTTTTTGGGTTTGATTTTGGTCATTATTAGGGTTCATGTAGATTGGTTTTTCTTCACTTCTAGACTAATGGATCTTGATTTTGTATAGATTCAATGGCTTCTTCATCATCCCCCCTCACCACAAAGATGGTCCTAAAACCACGTTGGCATTAAGTTATATTTGTCATTAGTGACAACACTTATTCAATTCTATATGGTTACTAAGCTCATCACTCAGTCTATAGTTCATACCAAGCATTCAATGGTTGCCAAGTAAGTTTAGTAGTTAAAGTTCACACCAAGCATTCCAGAAGCTACCGAGTAAAAATAGACAATGTGCAATCTAGTAGTTATCACCGAGTAAATAGTGGTCACCGAGCTTCACAGTGTCTATCAAGTCATCAGTTACTATGATGTGAAGCTAGTGTCTACCAAGTGATGGATGTATAATGTTTACCAAGTTTAGTAAGGTAAACATAGAAATAAATTTCCACTAAGTTACACTATATCTACCAAGTCTCCAATGGTCATCGAGTTTGAAGCTACACTATGTGATTAGTATGGACTGTGCTTCTACTCCTACTGAGTGCATGATGATGTTGAGTAATGCAGTGGATGCTGAGTATTAGGTCACCAAGTCAGCTATTCAAAACCTGAGTTTCTACTATTTGGCTAACTCAGTAATATTTTGTTTACTTGTGTTTTAGCCAAACTTGTAATTGTAAATATTGGAATGGTATATATATGTGTGTATTGTATCATACCAATGTATCATCATAAGAAGATGTATGAAGTAATTTTTTGAGAAGAGTGAATGAAAATCAACAATAAAGCAGAGTAAGGAATTCAACAAGGTCAAATAAAGGAACAGTAAAGTTATATCAATCACAAGAGGTGATCTGTACTTCAATGATCTAATCAGTAATCAAGTTGTCAGTCAGATCTACTATTTCATCCTAATAGGTGAATTAGTTTTGTAAGGTCCCTCCTCACATGTACTTTCTAAATATGTATTAATCTGTTAAATCTATTATAGGAGATTGAATTGAATATGAAGCAATGTTTTATGTTGTGAATGTCCTAATGAAATTGAGATCAGTTGATACATCCATGTTTCTAATACTCAGTGATTCAAGAGCTACTACATTATTTTGACTATTCAAACATTGAAATTTCACTAACAATAATATGAGACATTTTCACCTGATGATAAGAGTGTTGATTTTGGTACCTCGATGATTAGGTTTTGTGCTTTCAGATAGTTCAGTATTCCTTAATTGGTGATGTCTATGATGTTAAGTATATGCATGCGTAACGATGATTATTCTAGTATTTTTAATATGAATTAATGAATAAGTTATGTTATATTTATTATGTGATTACTGATGATTAAATGTGAGTAGAAATGAATTAAACAATTAATTTTATGAAAGGTTCATGTTTTGATTTATGTAACTATCTAGACAAGTTTTGAATATATGTATGTGATTTTCTTGAGCTACTGATGTGTGCAATGAGTGTGCAAGATATTTTAGCTAGGAAATCTAATGAAGAAATGAAACTAAACCCTATGTACCACTATGGAAACTAGGCTTAAATCAGATGAAAGATGCAAACCCATTGTTCATATTTAATTTGTGTCGTGGATTGAATGAATGTATCATTTGTAATCAGTGAATGTTAATGTTTTGTAACAATGTTTTTATAGTGTCGCTTGACACTCGTGAATTGTATATGCATTCCAACATTATTGTTAGGGTTAACTAAGTGACCTAAAGATCTAAGTTAGACTAGGTTAGTGACCTTTTTGCTAATCAGTTAGTAATTGAGATTAATTACCCCTAATCCAGATTAGTGTTTAATCTATTTTTTGAAGGCTGTTAGATAGTCCTAAAATTCCTATCTTTTGATAGGTCCCTAATTAATCCTAAAGGCCTAAAATCATGAAATCTAAGTACCCAAAGGGTATGGGTATGGGTTGGGGGCATTTTCCACCCCCTAGCCCTTTTTGTTGACTTTTATGGTCACTCAAAAACCCCATTTTTTCTTTATTGCGAAAATTGATTGATTTCATCATGGGATGGATAACTTTAACTCCACCTTGAGGTTAGACTTAGGTCTAGTTGTGTTAGAAGCCTCTAGAACTTTTGGGCAAGTGGGGGAGTTATTGCTTTTAGAGGTGGTTGATTTTAGAATCTTATTTAGAGGCAATTTTGAGAGGGTTTTGGGTGTTCACCCAACCTCTAGTTTTAGAGTGGAATTCAAAATTGAAGGAGAAAGAGAGAAAAGAAAGCTCATCTCAAACTTGTTCATTTGCCATAACCTAATTTTTGAAGGTAGAAATACTTCACCTCATTTTGTTCATGTTGCATTTCATGTTTTAGTTTTATGGCATATGTATGTATGTGTGTGTGTTGAGCATGTTTGGGAGGGATGGGAAACTGGTTTTCTTAGATGTCTTTCCTTTGTGTTCTGTTTTGAAATTTCAAAGGGATTGTATGGGTGTATTGGAATTACTCACCCTTGGATAGGGCAGAAGTGGCCATGTATAGGGGAAGGTCTTTAGTTGGACTCCAACAATGTCGAGTCTCTTCTCAGGATGAGAAGAGGGAGAGAGGGTAGGGTGTAATGAGCCCCTACTCATCAGCATAAACTACGTATGATTTTTGGAATGCAAGAATGGAAGAACAAAAGTTTTTGAGTTTATAGCCCTAATAGGGCACCTATTTTGGTGTTGTGTCTGACATCTCCTGTTGGAAAAATCTACCTTCTCCCTAGTTTGGTTCAATGATGAATCTGTTGTGTAAACCTAGGATGGGAGTGAATGTTTGATTTTGTCTTCATGTTATGTTTGGTTGTTTCCCAGTTAGTTTTCATTCTCTCCACAATTGCTGTGATGGTTGCAGAATTCAAAATGGATCCCTTGTTAAGGGCCAAGAAGGAAATTCAACTTGTTATTGAAATTTAGTTATGTTGAGGAGATTTCTCCTCGATATTGAAATCCTATATAAAGACATTTTTGTTAACTTATTGTGGAAATGGCAATAATGTTGGGTTTTCTTACTGGTTCTTTCCTGGTGGAGCCTTTGAATCAGGTGGTTCAATATAAAAAGATAATTGAGTAATATCCTTGCTTATGATATTTCTAGTTCATTTCAGTTTTTGCATATGTACTTATAAATTAGTTGTGATGATGTTTACCTTACTTCGGCAATCTTATGTTTTTGAAATATTACTCATTTGATTAAGGTTAAGTAGATAAAAAAATGATGATATAAAATTTTGCATTTAAAAGTTCAAAAGTATTTTAAAGAAAAATTCAATGTTTGATTTAAACTTCATTGTATTTCATAATTCTTAGAAGAAAAGTAATCTTATGACTTTTTTTAAAACACAATATTTGAGCTCAATGAATATAATCAATGTTAGAAAAGAAATAATTAATTTGATAGGGTTGGCTTAAACCCAAGTAGAAAAAAAAAGGCACCCCCTTGCAAAAAAAAATAATTTCCTTAGAAAATCCACACTTAGAAAAAAAAAGACTTGGAAAATAAAAATAAAAATTATAAACCTCCTTAGAGAAAATTAGTCCTCTTTCTTTTGTATGGGGAATGGATTAATCCCCTCTTTGAAATAGAGAATCTTTAAGATTCTCCTATTTATCCTTTTTAAATTCTTTAAATAAATTAAAATTTGAATAAATAAACCAAAAAAAGAATTTTGCACAAAACATAATTCAATAAAAAAAAATCCTATTCCATTTCAAAAAAAAAAGCCAACTACTAAACTTTATGCATTTATTCCTCTCCCCTAGGTGCAGACCTTTGGACTGGGTTTTGCATGAAATGATTTTGATTTGATATTATGGCAGGATTATATCACAAAATAAATGTACTTGGGAGACTTTTTTTTAAAACCTACCTTCCACCTTTCCCTTTGATGCCCAACCCCTTCTCCATCTTGGAGGGACATGTACCTTAGGAGGAGCAAGTGAACATTTGGGGGCAAATTTGGTATGTGTAGGTTTGTGAAATAAGGTTGTTATTATCCCCTTTATTTTTGCCTAAGTGTACCTTGTATGATAGAACTTCTTGCTGCGACTTGGCAGCCTTGGCTAGCATGTTGGAGGGAGGGGCTTGAGTCTTGTGCCCACATGAGGAGGTGGGGAGAGTGTAGGCATGGGTCTAGGGTTAAGGGGATGGAGGGTTAGTTGTAGGTAGTAGAGTAAGTAGTTATAGTATAGGTTAGTTTAGTATTAAGTTTTAGTATTTGTTTTTTTTAATGATTTAAGTTAGTTTAAATTACTAAATGGTATTAGTATTAACAAAGTGTTTAGGTTAGTATATTTGTTTTGGTTAGTTTTTAAATATTAGTTAGTTTTATCTTTTTTAGTAATTTAATGTTTTTTTTAATATTAATATTATGATTAGATTAATAAAGTTGTAGTTAGGATTTGATAAATTTAGATTTTAGTTTTAAATAAGGTTTTTAAAATTAAATAGTTGTTATGTTTAAGTCATTTAATTTATGTGTTTTTACATATTAGCTAATTGGTGTATTTTTTTTTAGTGTTAGAAAAGTTTAGTTACTATAAATTTAATTTTAATCTACGTGAGTTTTACTTAGTGTGTTATTTGTTTAAATGTTTAAGTAAAATTTAAAGTTTGTTAATGTAATGTTAAGATAGTATGTTCAAGGTTAAATTAAATTAAGTAGTTTGGTTGAAGAATTTTTATTTAGTTTTATTTAATTTTAGTTATAATGTTATTATTAGGAATGTTTGCCTGAAATAGATTATAGATTTAAACAAAGGTGTTATCAGAATAAAGTTTAAATAAAGTTTATTTAATTGTATGATAGACGTTATTTTAGTTAGCAAGTTCATTTTATTCAACATTTTGAATAATTAGATTTATATTATTTAAATGGTCATTCGAATCAATTAATTAATTTGTAAATTGATATTTTGCTTAATAGATATTTTATTGATTAATGTTAATAGGATTTAAATTAATTGTAAATTATGTTTACTAGTAAGCTCAATACTATTGTACTATGGATGTAATATTTTAAGGGGTAATTAAAAATAATAAAGTGTTGGTCTTTTAATTAATTGAATTTAGTTTGTTTAATTTAATTAATTGATTTATCAATGAAAGCTTAATTTAACGATCTAGTCTTATGCATTGATTTTAAAACTAAATGGAATGTCAAGGTACTAATTTAAGAACCTGTTTCTATCTAAAATGTACCTATGCTTTAATTATGGAAAACAATCTTATCAAACTTAGTGAGATTAATTATTATTGTTTAAAAAAAAGTTACGTGTGTTTTTCCCCTCTGTATTTTGGGCATGACATTTTGGTATCAGAGCCCAGTTTTGTGACACTTGGGCAATAATGGGTCGATGATAAATGTGGACATCTAAATTTCACTATACAAAGTGGGGATTTCCCTTTGCAGAAATTTAATAAGTAAATGTATTCTTTCTAAACTGTGACACTGATAATTTAGCCTAAGTAAAATTTGAACTGGTACTAACAAATGTAAATGGTTAACCATATTAGATAACCCGGTCTTAATGACTTGAAATGAATATTTAGATGCAAGAATGTTATATTAAAGTATATTATGATCTCACGAAGAATTCAAAATTATATCAAATATGATCACCTCGAGGGAAAACTAAATTAAGAACCCTAAAAACAACTTTGAATCATGAGAGTGGAAATAAGTACAAAATTTAGTGATCAATAAAGCAATGTTTCTCATCATCTTTAATAAAAGTTAGATTTTGTCTGACTCAATCACTTGTGGGAAAATTTAATATATATTGTTCCAGTAATTCTCGAAAAACAAACAAGAGCTAATATGGAATCTGCAAGTAACATTTAGAAACCTTGAATGATAGGATTACTAATGCTAGAAGTTGTTCATCAAGAGAGAGTTAGGTAGGAACGTACTAGGAATATGAATATCTTAGTTTACTATAGAGAATGGAACCCTAATTAGGAAATGAATCTATCTAAAATATATGATGCTAAGAATGAAATTAAATGGTGCTAAGAATGTAACCTATAGTATTGAATCAGTAAGATGGGAAGATGTAAACTTTTGAGTTAGGGTTATGCGAGTCTATTATGTCAGCAGACTTATTCTATAAGCATGAGTAATACTAAATTTTAAACTATCAAGTGAATGTTCGTAGACTCTGGTATTAAAAATATTGGATCAATTATAACCCTATAATTCAAAGAAAGTAAAGTCATGATGAGGTCAACAACCTAATATGAACTAAAGGTTCAGGTATTAGAGTTAAGTAATAAGAGGATTATAAGCCATGAGGCATGATAAGACTAATGATGATGACCTATATTGACAGTAAGGAGGTGGTTGTAAGAGTGGATAAGTAAACATTGGTGACATCCTAATAATGGTTTTATACCTAAGTAGTCACAAACCTACAACCTAAGGATGAATTCATAAGTCACTTATGACTAGGAAAATATGAAATATGGAATAATTGATAAGAAACAGTAGCTTTTAGTTCATTCTCAGATGATAATTAGAACTTGTGTAGCATTGGGATAACTCAGATAGTGATATATATATTTATGTATAGAGGATCATACCAATTTGGTGAGATTGATAGCACAACTTCAACTAGTGTATAGATGGTGAAACTGATTTAGGAAAGTTTATGGGTAGATGCTTTAGTATGAAATTATAGTGAATGGACAATAAGAGATTTGGTTTTGTAATTACAACTTAGAGTATAACTCTATTGTGGGTTTCATCCCCACCCCAGTTTTACTTTCTATTTGGAAGGTTTTTGGGTCACCAAATTTTGTGTTCATGTATCATGAATGTTTATCTTTTAGTTTCTTATGCATGTAGTAAAGTAGATCGATTAATGGTGAATGATTTATATTATTAAGTGCTAAATTTATGAAATTTGTGAGGTTACTAATTCACCCCTCCCCTCTTAGTAACCTAACTAGTCTTGATTATTTCCAACAATTGGTATCAGATCTTTGTGGTTCTCAGGATAAATCTTGATAGCTTGAGCAAAGATCAAGGATAATGGAGATATTTAGACTTGACAAAGCCATTTATAATGAAAAGCTAGATCTAGAGATGGCCATAGCTCAACTCAAAGAAGAAAAAGAGCATCTTTCCCAATCCCTAAAAAGAAGGAAGGAACTTGCAAAACAAATGAATGACCTCCATTATGTTGAAGAAAAGATTGAAGACTTTTTCCTCTCAAGCAGTTCAAATGAAGCAAATGAGGCAATCAAAGAACTCCTAGAAAAGAATGTCTCTCTACAAGAAGAGGTAAGAAAATTGAAAAGAGAACAAGAAATTCAGTCAAAAAGTATGTGTGAAGTCTTGGAACAAAGGAATAAGACTAGTGAAGACTTGGAGGTAAGGAAAAATGAAACTCAAAATCAATCTCTTTAGCAAGAAAGTCTTATCAATCAGCTCTCCAATGCAAATGAGGAAATCATGAGTTTGAGATCTCAAAATGAAAGGCTAAGGAAAGATTTAAGCACTGAAAGACAAATCGATGAAAGATTGAAAGTTGATCTAAATTCTAAAAAGTAACTCAATAAAAGGATAATGAAATCCTAAGCAAACATGGATCAATTGAAACAACAAAGTGAGAAAAATTTGTATAGGCAAAAAGGAAAAGTAGGACTTGGATGCAAAGAAGGTGAATCCTCCAAACAAGGTGCTCAAAGGAATCTAAGACCTACTTGCAATCACTATGGTAAGCTAGGTCATACATCAAAAAAATGTTGGAGCAATGGAAAGTGCTACAATTGCAGTCAACATGGTCATAAAGCTAATGAATGTAAGGAAAAACCAAAATTTGAAGGTAAATGTCACAAATGTAAGAAACAAGGTCATAAGGCATTTGAATGAAAATCTAAAACATTCAATCCAGTTGAACAACTTGTAAAAGCAATATTTGGTTGGGACTACAATACTTGGTGCAGATGTCATCACTATGGAGAATATGGACACATTGGCATAAATTGTGCAAGACATAACTTGAAAAAGAAGGATACCACCATAAGATGTTATACATGCACTAAACTTGGTCATATAGCTAAGAATTGCATGAATATAGGAAAGGTTGAAGATGAAAAGAAAGCTAAAGTTGATAACATCATGAAGCATATGAGACAGCGGTGGATTCCCAAATCTACCGAGCAAGCCAATTCAAATGATGGTGATCATGTCACTCAAGAAGTGGGCAACTCCACCATTTCCAATTAAGTTCTTAAGGAAGAACTAGAACTATATCTACAAGTTATATCTTAAGTAGTTCCAATGATAGGAAGCAAATATCCAAATTTGTATTTCACATACAAGGGATTACAAGGAATCTATATTCACTGAGCAAGGTTGGTCATAGACTCTAATGAGCTAGGTCAGGAGTAACACAGTTTTGTTCAATTGCTGAGTCACACACTTCTACCAAACATAGTTACTAGATGATAGTCTATCATGCACTATGTCATTATGGCACCAAGCATTAATGGAAAATTTTCATCAAAAGGGTAGAATTCGACTTCATTTTTCACCATGACTTTAGTATACCTAGAGTAGAACAATTTTACAGTGCATCGAAGCAATCTCGAATGAATTTGCAGAAAATATTTTTCAAAGAATTTTTCTCATTTACTAAGAAACCATGGCATCTAGAAGTAGTAGCAATAATACAAAAAGAGGTTTCAAAATGTTGGTAAAATGCATGGAATGGAAGGCACCAAATTTCAAGTTCTAGCAGCTGCGGAGTCACTAGATCCAAATGGAGCTCAATCACAAATTCCTCCAAAGGTACTTCTTATTAATGATATTTGCAGTCATTTTTAATGTTATGTACAAGAAATTGGAACCCTAGAGATGGATAGTGCCCTAGAAGAAATGTGTGTTGATGGATTTTTGAAACCTGAGCATAAGCATCTAGAGGTCAAAGGATTAACCCATATCCCATATATGCAAACGAACTTCCAAGTGAAATGGATTAGGTATATTCTAAGCCGTATTCATAATGGTTAGTTATGGTTAGAGCAGCCTGTGTTGTTCATGAAAAAAATGATTCATAATATTATGGGTCTCCCTATGCTAAACAAGGTCAAAAAAACCAAAACACTAGGTCAGGATGAACTTCAAAAGAAAACCCTAGCTGAGTGGGATGATAGAGGTCTAAAGATTAGCAATGTATCTAACATGGAGCTCAGGTTTGGAATTCACATAATTGCACATAAGATATATAGCTCTAGTCATTTGAATAGTGTGCCATGTGAAGCCATGGATTTGGTGTACAAAGTTGTGAAGAAGAACCTAGAATTTGATCTGTCAGATTTATTGTTGAAACAACTAAACAAAAACATCTACAACGTCAGGACATCAAAGAAAAACCCTTGTAAATTTGGTTCTTTGCTAATGTTTCATTTATTTTATTTCAAAAGTTTTTCCCATCCAAAGGTTTAGTTATATGGAGGAAAGATACTCCTATTGTGTATCAGATTAATGAATTCATTGTAGAAATGGGTGAAAATTTTGAAAGTATTATGGATAATTATTTTGAAGCTTTCAAGGAGAAGATGAACAACAGGTTCTAGATTCCTCCCAAACTAGTTGAAGATTATAAAGATGATGTATGCTTCATGGTTGATTGTGATAAATTTTATATTCAAGCAGTCAAACCTAGAGTTGCATGGGTGAAACCTTGTCCATATGAGGTAAACATTGATGAGACAAAAGACATCATTGAATCCCTAGTCAATGAGCCAGTAGATCCAAAGCTACCTATCTTTGGAACCTATGATGATGCTAAGGCTAGAATAGAGCTTGAGATCAAGATACCTCAAGCGATAAACAAAGGAAAGAGGAAGATAGAAAAATTAAAAATTGTTAGTGCACCTCTTATGATTATCAAGGGAAAAGGTGAGGATGAAGAAGAGTAGGAATTAGAGAAGGAGGAAGAGCATGTAAGAAAGAAGGGCAAGGTGATTATCACCAAGCCACCCAAAACCTCCACAAAAATATTTACAAGAAGGTTTAAGAAGAAAGGAGATAGTGAAGTTTTTCTTGTTAAGCCTCCTCTCACCTTTTAGGAAAGACTTAACCAATTAAGAGTAGGTGCTGGGATGAAAAACTTCAAAGCACTTAAGTATGAAGCTAGGATTCCAGCTGAACAAAAGGAGATTGAAGATCTAATCATGGACACGTTAGGAAGATGGAAATTATCTCCTAATCAATTCGCTTCACAAATTCCTATAGTTCTATTAGATAAAGTCAAGGGTAGATGGGAAGAAGCTATGTAGATGGCCAAAGACATATTTGAGCAATCTTTGAGAAAGTTGCTACCTAATCTTACCAATGTAGAAGTCAAGGAAGCAATGAAGAAGAGTGAATAGAAAATGATGATGAGATTTCATACTTGTGTGATTTTGGTCAAGGAAATTGAGCATGTAGTTAAGGATGCTACATATATATGGGAAAAAATTTATCATTTGCATAAACCTAGTGAGGATCCAATTGACATTAAGGATGATGATGATAGTGATAATGATGAAGAAGATAACACACCTTGTGTCACTTTTGATGTTGAAGACTATCAGGCACTGAAAGATGATGAAGAAGAGAACGAGGAAGAAGTTGATGAGGAAGATAAGGAAGGAGATGAAGAAAGTGATCCAGTAAGGATAACTGCATAGGTTATAGCCTCCCTTCCTCACTCCCCACCAAAGATTACTACATCATCTGGCATGGAGAAAACTTCAACAACTATGGTTGTAACATCAATAGATATATAATTTTCTCAATCACCATTTGCTACCTCTTAGCTCTAGGTATCATTAATGGAAGTGTTAGCCACTTCATCTGACAAGCTGTAGAACTCCTCTTCTTTAACTACCAAGTTAGGGACTTCATCAGTAGCATGTACAGTAAGTTCAACATCCTGTTCTACAGTTTTGACTACTACAGCTTTGCTTGCACCAAATTTTATTCCAATAAGTTCTTTTGTTGCAAGTAATTTAGTAAGCACTCCAGCTATTATTACTTTAGTTTTGGATAGTAAACCAATTTTGGATTCTTTTAGCACTCCTGCAAGTATTTCCTCAGTTGGTCCTATTCAACTTTTTATAGCTAGTCCAACTATCTCTACAGTTATTTATGTTCCTAAGTCCAAGGTAGTAATGATAGAAGTAGAACCAAGGACTCCCCTAAAAATTCTACTTATTGGAAAGGAAATTGATGATGATATTGACTTGGACAAAGAGATTGCAATTCCAAAGATAGATCTTGATACTGTTATAGTTGATGAAATGAGATTGGTCAACCAGCTTTTAGAATAGAAGGCAAGGCAAAAGAAATTAAGAGATGAAAGGGACAAGGAATTTAGAATAACTAAGAGTGCAAAGAATATTTTGATAGAAGCTATAGGTGTGGATGTTGATCCTAATCAACATATTTTGCTACGATTGGAAGAAGTAGTTAATAAATTTAATGAGGACACTTCTGGTTAGGAAAGGTTAATTGAAAAGGTAGTGAAAAAGTTTGATGATAAAGTGCTTGAGCACATTGCCATAAATTAGGTAGAATTATCCTTCATTTTGGCTAACATTGAAAACTCTTTTACAAATGTAACATCACTTTTTGCTAAGCTATGTGATGTTACCTGGTTCACTAAGGAGGTAAAAGAGAAATTGCATAAGATTGATGAAGATATGAAGGCTGGTGTTCAAAGGTTGCAACTTGACCCTATCTCAAGCTCAACACATCACAATAAGGTGAGATTTCTATCAGATATGAGGGCTGAAATACTGAGAGAGGAAGAAAGGATCAGATCCACGTTGATACACATCCAAAACATGATCCTTCCAGTCATGGACACAATATAAAAGCATATTGCATATTCAAAGTCATTGGTTCAAGATAACAATTTTTCAATTGTAGACCATATGATATAGCTCTCAGCAGAGGTTCAAGTAGCTCTCCATACCTACAAAATTTTGCAAGAGAAATTGGATAAGACATTAGCTCTTATTCTCAAGGTACATTCTAAGTTTCTCTCACATTTTGGTATCTCTACATGAATATATTGTATAACTCTTTGGCATTATTGTCAAAAAGGGGGAGTAAGAGACATTTTGTGGAGAGAATAGATTGATATATGTACAAAATAGAAGGAAAGTGACTATGTATATACTATGTCTTATGTATGGGTAGATTTGTGCAAATGTGTGTGTGTGTGTGTGTGTGTGTGTGTGTGTGTGTGTGTGTGTGTAGCAACTTTACAAAGATAAATTTTGAAAAATAAAAAATTAGTATGTCAGTGTACATAAGTTTTGGCTTATAAGTGTTTTTGTCACTAATACCAAAGGGGGAGATTGTTGGCATTAAGTTATATTTGTCATTAGTGACAAAATTTAATTCTGTATGGTTATCGAACTCATCACTCAATCTATAGTTCATACTAAGCATTCAGTGGTTGCCAACTAAGTTTAGCAGTTAAGCAGTTCATACTGAGCATTCCATAAGCTACCGAGTGAAAATAGATAGTGTGTAGTCTAGTAGTTATCACCAAGTAGATAGTGGTCATCAAGCTTCATAGTGTCTACCAAGTCATTAGTTACTATGATGTGAAGCCAATTTCTATCGAGTGATGGATGTACAATGTTTATCAAGTTTACCAAGGTAAACATAGAAATCAGTTTTCATCGAGTTACACTATATCTACCGAGTCTCCAATGGTCATCGAGTTTGAAGCTACAATGTGTGATTAGTATGGACTATACTTCTACTCCTATTGAGTGCATGAAGATGTCGAGTAATGTAGTGGACACTAAGTATCAGAAGGTCACAAAGTCAGCTATTCAAAACTTGAGTTTTTACTATTTGGCCGACTCAGTAATATTTTTTTAACTTATGTTTTAGCCAACCTTGTAATTGTAAATATTGGAATGATATATATATGTGATTTATTGTATCATACCAATGTCTCATCATAAGAAGATGTATGCAGAAGTAATGTTTTGAGAAGAGTGAATACGAATCAGTAGCAAAGTAGAGTAAGGAATTCAACAAGGTCAATTAAGGAGTAGTAAAGTTATATCAATCACAAGAGGTGATCTATGCTTCAAGGATCTAATTAGGAATCAAGTTGTAAGTCAAATATACTATTTCATCCTAAAAAGTTAATTAGTTTTTAAATCCTTTAACAGGGTAGACTTAATAGTCTTTCTTTAAATCTCTTAATAGAGTACATACTTCATTGTATGTTTGTAAAACCTCTAGCAAGGTGGATCTAGCAGTCCAAATTGCTCTTAACATGGTAGATCATTAGAAGTGGTCAATGTAAGCCTTAATAGGCCAAATTTATGCTATAGTAGTGAAGTTTTGTGGGTATCATCCGCACCCCAGTTTTACTTTCTATTTGGAAGGTTTTTGGGTCACCAAATTCTATGTTCATGTGTCATGAATGTTTATCTTTTAGTTTCTTATAGCATGTAGTAAAGTAGATCAATTAATGGTGAATGATTTATACTATTAAGTGCTAAATTTATGAAATTTTTGAGGTTAATGATTCACCCCTCCCCTCTCAGTAACCTAACTGGTCTTGATTATTTCCAAATAACTAGTGGTTTTCAAGTTTCAAGGTGTTCCAGCAAAGTCATGCTTCCAAGATGATTATTTGGATATCCGAGACACTAAACTGAACCATATTGATTGGAATGCCTTCCTAGTGCTATATAATAGACCAATTGAGAGGTCTTTGATGATACCTACTCTTATTCAATTTGAAGTAGTCAACACAACATCTCACCTAGTGTTAGTATAGTCCTTAGAGTTGATCATGGCACTAGTAGAAAACTATGTCTCTGAAGAAAGTGTTGTGAAGAGTATAACTAGAGAGATCATGCTAGATCTTAGACCTAAGAATATGGAAAAATTATTCCATCTTTTGAGGGCAAATCAATATATTAGATTGACATATGATCAGGCAGAAAGGTGGTTCAAAGAACATGTAGCAAAAGAATCTAAAATCGTCCAATCCTTGTACCTCATTGAGAAGGCTCCTCTTGGGCATAAAGTAGGTAAAGTGGACATGAAAAGGGCCTATATGAAGGATGATATTGGACATTCTATAGTACTTTTTAGTAGAGTCATGGGCTTACTAACATCAAGACACCTAAACATATGGATGGTGCATTTCATTGAGACCATTAGAACAATGAAGATGCCAATCAATTGGGCTTCAATTCTTAGTGAGAACTTGGATGAGAAGCTAGTGGTAGTTAAGAACCAACATAAGTTCTACATGACATCCTATTTGGTGTACCTATTAGCTACAAGGGCAAAAAACTACCTAGAATTGTTCAAGAAGGGCAACATATGAGATGCAAATGCATGGTCGTATATAGTGTATCCCCAGTTGGTGAAGAAGAAGTGTCTAGAGCATAGCAAGGAGTATAGAATAGTGAATAATGCCTTTATTTTTGAAATTATCCAGCTAATTGAAGGGGATTATGCAAAAAGGATGTCAAATGAGGAAATGGCAAAGATTTTTGAAATCAATGCCTATTAGATCCAATTTAGGAGATTCACTTATTTGAGGGTAGTGGGTATGACTATCAATTCTAGGAAGCTCCCTAGGTATCCATTTGACAGACTCATATTGTTGGAGATTGCTCAAGAACTCTTGTCTACATATGGAAAAGTAAGGAAGCAACACAAGATAACATGGGTGTGGCCCATTACTATAGGACCATTTAGTATGGTTTGGAGATAGGATATTCCATATTTTGAGTCTGAGTGGGATCAATATCACTTGGATGAATATAACTCTCCTCTTTCCTATTTTGATAACATTGGAAGAGTACAGTACTTAGAGGGCAAATAATTCCAACATGAAAATGCAATTTAGGACCATTGGATGAATTTAGTAGATGACTACAATATCTTTATAAGGGATTATTGTAGGATGACTCTCTATTTGGCAAGTAGTGCTTTGAAGATAAAGGTTCCTTTAAAGGTAATACAACAAGATTTCAAAGAGGTCCTAGATCCATTATATAATAGAGATAAGATTTTTGATTGGACGATTATGAATGTGAAGATTGATATAGAAGAAAATTCAGATATTAATCATAGGGCCAAGCACGTTATCAAACTAACCAAGGATTGGATCAAAATACCTTTCAAGCTAGATCTAATTCCTCAAGCAGTAGTCTTCCATACTACAACCCGCACAACAAAAGATAGAGGAGCCAAGGTAATAGTGCCCACTTTCACATCTTAATCCCCATGAGGCTAGAAATAGTATACCAAATTGATAGAGAAGTTGGACACTATAGGACTCAAAAGGGTAAGGGTAAGAGGAAACTAAATTCACCTCAACAAGATGAGCTAGAAGAAGTAAAAACTCAAGCACCACCACAACAAGGGGTAGAGAATGTACAAGGGTTAGAGAATGTAGAAGTTATGTACACCCAAGATAATCCTCAAGTGCCACCGACTAAACAAGGGCAAGGAGGAACTGAAATAGAAGTATAAACATTGTTTCCTCCTTGACAAGAAGTACTAGCCTCCCCATTGAATCCTTAGAGAAGAAAGATCAAAACTTTAGTCAAGAGGAGACAAAAGGTGATTAGAAGAGTTATTCCTTTTCCATTAGTCCTAGAAGTCATTCTGGAAGAGGAAGATGAGGATGAAGAAGATAACCTTCCTTTGAGTTGGAGGAATTGTCTTGCTAGAGAAACAAAGTTAGAATGGAGAAGAAGCTCCACCATTACAACACCATCCATTCCCACACAACTTTTTTAGTCTACAACTTTTGAGGATGAGATGTAGCAGTGGATTGATGAACATGAGGGTGAAGGGGCCAATGTCTTTTAGATGTTCAATTTTGATTTTATGCTAGTTGGCATTGAGTTGGTGGGAGATAAGATAAGGGATATTGTAACAAATCAACCTCAACAAGAGGATTAGAGTCAATTGCCACCTCATCTTCAAGGACCTAAAGTAGCTCCACCATCACCAAATCAAGGTATATTTTGTGTGGATAAAGGTTTACCTACTCGTCTCCCTCTGAGCAATGAAGAAGAATAGGTCCAAGATAAATAGGAAGAAGAGCCACAACAAGTACCCACTGATGAGCTGTTAGAGAAAGAAAAAATATGTGAGCATCCTCAGTAGACTTCCCAGGATACAAAGGTGAGAACTATGGACTCTATATATATAGAAACTCTTGATGTGGATCTCTGACAAAAGGAGAAGACTCTAGAGAGGAGTGATAAGGCAAAGAGAATAGAAGAACAAACTCCTTCTTCTTCAAAAGGTAAATCTTTGATGGAACATGATTTGAGATGGTTGAGGAAAGAGGTGATTAGAAAGAAAAGATAGTGGTATGATACTGATGAAAAGGGAATGAGAGAATTAATTGAAACTCTCAAGAAGCTCGAGTCACCTCCAAAAGATGCACAAGAACTGACCTTTGTGATGAGTGATCAGAACCATGACTTGTTTTTTCATGTTCTATCCCTCCCCAACATGTAGATATTGAGGACTTAACCCCAAAAGATTATCAAATTAGGGAGGTTGTGCTTGGGAAACCTATGGTGGACACTACCAAGTTAATGGTGACAACTAGAATCAAAGAAGTGTTTAGATGCTTAGAATAGGATGAGACTAAACTAATGGCTCTTTAGAAGAAGAATGAGATCCTAAAGGGATATCTAAACAAAGTAGTTGGTCCATTAGATTCTGAGAATCTTGAGGAGACTTTGAATGCAACACTTAGAGAAGAGGGATAATGAGAATATGTGCCTTGATCCATTTTTAAAGGCTTGTCAGCAATGGGCATAAAGTTTTGAAGACAAAGGTGTGTGAATTATTCAGGGAAATCTTAAACTACTACACCATATGAAAAATAATGTGGATAAGCTGGTTGCTATATTAAACAAAATTTTTGGGTTGATGGATGAAGTGCATACCTAGGGCAAGGACCTACAATCACTACAGTCAATCAAGGGTCAAAGGTATCAGATGTTAATGGATGTATATACATCAAAAGAGTTAGATAAAATTGATGATTGGATAGAGAAGATTGTGGATGACAATAAAGTGATTGAAACATTACATGTAGATAGTCATAAGCTCAAGGATCAAACCCAAGAGAAAATTTTGGAGGTGAAGAAACATTACAGTGATGTTTGCTTAGAAATAAATAAGATGATTCAAGGGATAAATTGATGATTGTAGAAGTAGTTGTTGAATAGTTCTTGAAGACTTTTGAAGAAGCTTCTAATGATGATGATATTAGACAAGCATTTAGGACTGAAGAAGCATTACTAGAATTGGATGTGAAATTAGGAGATTTTGTGGAGACTCGCATCGAGGTAGGAAATTATAGGTAGAAAGTGAAGGATAAATATGAAGCTTTAGATTTTTTGGATGTGACCCAAGTCATAGATATTATTGAGAAATTGAAGAGCAAATACCTAGACATAGCTCTAGTATAAAGGGGAACAAAACCCAGAAGCTAGAATTTTAGTTTTGACACTTGGTAACATTTTGCATTTTTTGGACCTACTTCTGAGGTGTGCAAGTGTGATAGGTGTTTAGGTGTGCTAGGTGCACTTCTTCCAAGGTGAACTAAAAGTTTTTGAAGAAGTCAGAGGTGCATCAATAGTTAACTACCAGTTCTAAATTTAGAGATTTCCATGCATTAGAAACACATTCTAATAATAGTTTAACTCTTGCAAACACCTAATAAAGATTGAGCTTCTATTTTTGGCACTTCCAGACACTCCTACATCATCTAATGGCTTTCTTCTTCTTATTTTCACATGATTTCTTTGTTTTAAGACATATAAAGGTTCATGCATCCATTTAATGGTATAAATATGGATGGAGTTCTACTAAGCACCGGTTAGAGAGTTAGTTCATACATAAATAGATTTGTTTTATTAGTTTTGAAGAATATGTTTGCATAAAGATATCTCTCACTCTCAAAAAAAATTGAGGAGAAGATTTCTTATAAATCTAGGAATGTAATATGTATTCTAGGCCATTAATTTGATGCAATAATATATGCTATTGGTGCTCACATTTGGAGTGTAGTGATTCTTGCCTAAGTGTGTTATATTTTAAGAATGTATGTTCATGAAGTGTAATTGTGCCAATAGTTTTATTGTTTTATTTTTATTGAGTGATTTCTTAATTCTAGTATTTGCTATAGGTTTACAAATTCTGTTGACATACTTACTTCAAGAAGAGATCATCTATTTTGTTCCTGCATAGATTTTTGTCTCACATGAGCACACTTTCCATGGCCTTGCAATCTGATGAAAAGTGAAACATCTTACAGTTATTGAATTCTCATTGAAAATTGTATCAGTGGAATTAGGGAAGCACTACTCCTATTTTCATTGGTTACCTACCAATATTTTCAAAGGCTTGACTCACAAACACATTGTTTTTATGACTTATGTCCATTAGGAATCTAGTTTTCAAGTTATTTTCTTAAACTTGTTATTACCCTATCTTTGTTATTGGCTTTTACAAATTATTGGTTAATTTAGGAATTCATATAGTTGCATTGTTAGATTGCATTCATTAAAAAATAAAATAATACAAAAATATATTTATTTTTGTGTGTTTATTCTTTTGAGATAACAAGTATATTCAAAATCTTATCTGAAATTGGTTAGAACCAGCAAAGGCCTCCCTATGAACAAATACATTTATCTTCAACTGAGCAGATTCCAATAGGTCACAAGCTTGCCTAGAACATTGGAGTTGATCCTAGATTGACTTTTCAATAGAGGAGTTCGAAAGAATTCCTACCATTAAGCATCATAAGAAATGATAGCTCAACAATATATAAAAGAATTTGGTTATTGGTAGATCTTTTACTAAATAGTAACTAGTTTTAAGAGTTTAATTAGATATGATAAGAAAATAGGAAGTAAAAAGGGGTCATGTGGGTAGATATGTTGGGAATATATAAAGTAAATTTGGATGTTGTAATTAGTGGTATGGATATGTTACTCATAATTTAGGGTTAGTTTTTAGATATCTCAATTATAAGTTAGTGTGTATAGGAAATTGGTAGTTAGTGTAAGGCTAATGAGATGTAATCTAGTAGCATGTAAATGGTAAAGTAGTCGTTAGTTGTATTTTGTAATTAGTATAATATAGAGGTATTAGTAAATATATTTGTTAGAGATAATGTTATTAAGTATGAGAGGTTTAATTTTAGTAAGTTTGTAAGTTTAATAAGATAGGGGTTAGAGCCAATGATAGTTGTAAATATTTAGTAAATCAAAGAATATAGTGATTAATTGTTTACCACCATGTCACTATCATTTAAGTCCAAATCGAAGAATGACCATATTATTGTACCATATTTTAATATTGACATCCATGGTATTAGTATACTATTCAAAACCTCATATACAATTACAAGAATAATACATATACATACATGCATTATTTAATTGAGCATCAAAGAACACAAAACTATTTAGACATAAAATGATATGTAAATAAGAGAGGCAAATATGTATGAATTAACCACATGAGCACCTTGTAATTAGTATTTTATGATGTTTCCTAAGTTTATAAGTTGGATGCATGGACACAACATGTTGTATAAAACAAATTTATATAGAGTTGGAGTCAAATGCGAGCATATAATAGATCCTTGGATAGTAGAGGTTCAAATGACATGAATCTTCTTACAATATCACCAACCAAATTTATAAATTAAATTAATTATTTCCTAAAGGTCAACCAATCCAAAGGATCACTTTCAATTTAGTGATTATATTTGTTTCACTTGCATGAATGTAAATGTCCCCCAAAGAACTGAAGTAGGTGTATTCCATGAGACTAATCAGTTGGTAACTTTTTTATAATATTCTTATGTCATTACGTATTCTCTTAAGCTTATCTTAAAATAAAATAAAATAAATAATTTTTTAAAAAAAGTTGTGTTTTTTCCCTATAAATTTTGGGCATGACACAATATTAGAGAATTCCCCTAATGATGTTAAGTCTTATGAGTTTTACCCATGTCTCCAATTACATAATAGTTATGCAAATTATGTTAAGGTGAATGGTGCATTTACCATGAGGATTTTTAGGAAACTACAAGGATGCCTAGAGATAATATTCAGCCCCAAATCTATGTCTACCATTAGCTAGTTTGGATGTTACTTTATTCAATTCTCATCATTTTCTTATTTGCATCTTGCAACATTTGATGGGTTTCCCTTGAAGCTACCAAGGCATCCAAGCAACATGGTCATACTGATCAAGATTATATGACAAGCTCTACAAGTGAAAATCCTAAGAAAAATCTTGAAGAAGAAAGGATACAAATTCCCTATGAAGTTTAGAGCTTTCAATTGCAACACTTGGTTCAATGCCAAGAACATAATGAAGGTGTTCGAGAAGAAATATAAGCTAGACATATATGAAGTCATGAGGCCTATGCTCAACCCAAATGGGTATACCATAGATTTTTTGAAAATTAAGAGTGTGATAAAGCATATCACAATGATTGAAGATTATTGAGGTGATTGCAAAGATGAGTTTAAGAGCTATGATTAAGCCTTTGCTAGATTGACAGTTGATCAAATGAAAATGTATAAGGTGAATATAGTTGTAGATGGAGTTGAAGATGATAGTCAAAACATGTATAGCAACACTTATTTGAACAAGCTAAGGACCACTCCCATAATTTTAGGACCTTTTGAAGATGCTATGGAGGATCTAGCTATGATGATGGCTAGAATCTACAAGAGAACTAGGAAGTGGGTGGATTGGATCACAACGTGATGAAGTAGGAGCAAAGGAACTCCCACCTAGTCCTCCCCAAGTGTAGTAGCAACTTTATCTTCTCAAAGTGGTGCTTTAGGCACAATCCTACCTCTTATACAATGACCTACTTAGCCAGCCAGAGGAGATGATCAAACTCCTAAAAAGAACATACCACTTGATAAGACTTGTTAGGATGGTTTAGTACTAGTGATCAAAATGGAGAAATTTTCCAAGAAGAAGAAGATGGAAGAATTAAAGGACAGTGAAGTCCCTCTAGCTCTCTCACCCCACAACAATTCAATTCCATCCATAAGTGCCACATTACTCCTACCAAGTAGACCCCAAATACAAGTGGTTGATCTTGGAGATGGAGGAAGTAGTGAAAGTTAATCTATAGAGTTAGATGAAGAAATAAAGGAAACATCTGGAGTGAAGAAAGCATTTGAATTAAAGAAAGTGTTTGAAGCTCCAAAACTCATTTTCTCGAATCAAAAGAATCCTTTTTCTTTAGTTTCAAAGACATTAACTCTTGTTAAGAGGAAAATGTTTAGTGTAGATACATTAGGGACAAAATCTAAGGTAATTGGCACTAATTCATGGCTCAAGGATACCTTAGATAGAAAGAAGAAAAGGAAAGAGGAGGGAGCCCCAAACAAAGAGACTTTATCTCTAGATATCCATTCTGGGTTGGCATTGAGTAAAGTTAAGAAGTAGAAGACTCTATCAATTCTTGGCCAAGATCCTTGTTGGAGTTCTTTCTAGTAAGGAACTTATTAAGTGGATTTAAACTTGATACTAGGAAAAAAAGACAGGGACAAGCATAAGGATTAGCTAAATCCTATATTCAGCAAGACTAAATCTTGGTTCTGGGCCAACATTAATAGAGTCATTAGGACTCACTTCAATTTAGGCTCTGTAGGGCCAAGTTGGGAAAACCTAATAGATTAATATGGTTAACTTGATACTTTCTTTTTCAAGATTATTCCCTACAATAGAAATGGTCAATATTCTTCTATAATTTGCTGATAAACTCTTTGAGCACAATATCTAACTATAACCAAAAAGTAGATGCAAATAAGTGATGAACAACACTTAAGTTCTTGATACATTAAATGGTAAATTAATGTGTTGTTGTGAATGTTTTGCAATTAAGTGAATCATCAGTGTATTCTTGAACTTTTAAATGGACCAATGTCTTATCCAATGGGATATAGCAGATTTGGACCTTTTAATCAACTTGTGATTAAAAATGTCAACATTAAAATTTATGTTTCATTCTGATTGTCATCCTTTTTACAAACCCTAAACCTTATCCATTATAGAAAGCAATTACCTAATTCTTTAAATTAGTAACAATCAATAAGAGATATACAACTGTTTAAATTGCATTAAACTAAATGAAACTTGTTCATTCAGTCCCAAGATTATGAATATATGAGAAAGGAGACAAAACTCAAAGATAATGATAATTAAGGGAAAAACCCTTCTTATTCAAATCTTAATACTGCTAATAAAAACTCATGATATAACATAAAGACAAAACATAGGTACCAAATGTTTACCTCTTTGTATTCAAGTATGCAAATAACTAAACTCATTCATATAACTATAGAGCAAATGGATGGACTACAAAATAATACATGACACATGAGAAAATTATATAGACAACTGACCTCTACTCTTCATCTTGGAAATCCATATATAGGACTGCAACAAGCTAAAGATGAGAGGAGGACACATGTCAAAATATCAATGAATACAAAACTTTGGAAGATGGGAGCAAAAAGGTATACAAAACATTCTTCCAAAATACCAACCAAAAAAAGATAAGTAGTTGAGATAGTAAGAAAACACTTATGTTGGGCTTTGATTTTTCTCCTCCTTGTTCTTCAATGACTTGCATGCAAAATATCTCAACTACTTCCTATCAATAGAGCTTTAATCTCTCCTACTACCTCCCAAACATAAATTTCCCTTTTGGTGGGCCACTCTATAGTTTTTACTCCTTGCAAATCCTAAGTGTCTTTGGTCCACCTGGCATCCATGATTTCTTTTGATTCAATAATAAACTTATTCAAATCTATTTCTTCCTTAAATAGGGAATCAATTATTTATTATATGGGATATCAAAAATTTCTTTAAAAGTTGATACTGTAGCCTCTTGAGTCAAACTACTATCAAAATAATTAGACCAATCTTGCTAGTCTAATACTGTGCTAGCAACATCCAAAATTGATGGTATGCAGGGCTATATTCACTAAGATAAAATCTTCAAGTTCCCTTGTATAATTTGCAATTTTCTAGCAAAGAAACCCATCAATTCTTTAACTATTTGTAGGTCTTCCTTCACTGTAATTATTTTATCAAGAAAATCTAGCTTTTTAGCCATGAGTACAATTAGCCTCTCTAGAAATTGAATATATGGCCCCCAAAGATTAAATGTAGCTGATAGCCATGAAAGTGCCTCATTGTGAAATTGTTCAAAACTTTGTAAAGTAACATAAAAATTATGAGCCTACTGTGACATGTTCTTCAACACTTCAATCAAGGCCTCAGCTGTATCCCTAGTTGGTTTTTGTTGTCTTTCATGTTCCTCCCTTTGTTCTATAGTAACTACCTACTTTGCCTATGTAAGTTTCTCTTTAAGAGATGCAACTTCATTTTCTAATGCTTGGATCTTGGCCTCAAGCTCCACAATCTTTTCTTTGTAGACATGGTTGCTTCTAAGCTCATCCTCATAGAGCTTCCTCACATCCATATAATCATGTATGGATTTTGACAATCTTGTCTCCATCTCCTCTACCTTGGCTTCATTCATAAATGAAAAATGTTTTAATGCCTTGGAAATCTCTATGCCAGAGGTGCCCAATAGAGTCCATATAATCATGTTACCTTGTTTGGTACTCTTTACATCTATTAAATTTAGCTTATTGGAGGAAGGAGCCATACTCTAGACTACTAGAGACTTGGTGTCAATGTTGAAACTAGTTCCTCTTTGCAATCCACCTACACTGAATGCCTCATATGAAATAGCATTCTTTTGCCCCCTTATTTGATCAAGCATAAATGCTTGTTCCAATTTCCATCTAGGCACAAATAGAATACCACTCCTCTGTATTAGATCCTTGGCCTCTTCTAGAGTCATTACTTTACTCTCAGGATCATTAGCCTATAGCTTTTCCACTAGTTCCATCTTCTACTCATTAGACTCTCCTAATTTCATCTTTAGTACTAGCTCACTCTATTTTATTTTATATAAGAAGCTCCTGAATTCATCATCCTTAAGGAACTATTGGGCTTGGATGATCCTATCATCTAGCCTTGCTATTGCTAACTCCAAGTCTATGAGAGTATTCTCAGCTATGTTTTCTCTATTTTGGAGGTAGTTTTGTCTCAACTCAGCAAAATATTGACTATTCCCAGGTAGGATTTGTAGTGTCCTCTATTTCACTTGAGCAGGGATATGGACAATTTTTTGTCTTTTGTTTCTCTTTGTCACCCATGATGCCTTAGGGACATCATCTTCTTCTACTTTAAGGGTTACATCAGGCTTAGGGTTGTCAGGGCATACCCTATATTCTTCTCGTAATAGTCCCTCAGGAATCTTAGCCACGATCTTAGCATGGTCAATGACCATCACCCTAATCCTCTGAGGATAGGGAATATCCATGTAGAATCCAAGAATTGGAGATCTATTCTTTTAAATTATCTCTCCACCCTTAGAGCATCATCTAGCTTAGCTAGTTTATCAGCTACCTCACCTTCTATAACTATATTTGGAATGACATCCTCATGAGGAAATTCCTTAGTGCTGGGCAGTACATAGTTTCTCATTTCTTTAATGGTAACCCTCATCCAGTTATCAGGGTCATACATTCTATAGGGGTCAATGGAAAAATTGTAGTGGTGGAGATATGAATGGATCTGGTTCAAAGCTTCCTTCCTAATTGTAAAATCACCAACCCTAAAAAACCTACACAAAAAAGTTTCACTATGCACTTTGGGTCCTAGGTATTCCCTATTGACCATAAATAATTGCCATATAAATTCAATTATACCTAACCTAGGAGGGATAAATTTTGGTAGTATATGGGGTGGTTGAGGACAACCATAGATTCTCATTAAAGAAAAGGTACGAAATAAGAAAATGTCTCCCTAGTTATGGTCAAGTCTCTTTCCTTTTAGAAGCAGGGCTGGTCTTTAAAGGCCATTTAAAATATCAAGATCCCTAAAGTATCCTAGATCTAACATCTTCATAATTATAACACTAAATTTATTGAAAACTGAGATAGAATAAAAAAAATGATAATTACTATCCCATACCCATGTCCACAACTATACTGGTATGTCTCCATTTGCATAAAAAGTGTGATCAATAAAATTAGAGCTTACATATCCTACATTATTTTAGAGAATTAGGTGCATCAGTAGTGACTAATGATGGAAGGTGAAATTCTTTAGTTCCCCACTGTAAGCCCTAACAATATTCTCTTTCATTACCTCCAGAATGTAATTGACATAATCATACTCCCCACCATGATAGGAGTCCTTACATCTCTTGTAATTATAAATTCTACTCCATAGACCATATTAGTCCCATCCTTCCCAACCACCTTATGGACACCATATACAGTCTTCACCAAATAGTTTTAAAATTTGTCCAATGGCATAATCTTTTTCACCTTCTTAGGGTAGTCACCCACTTCCTTTAAATCCATGGGAATATGTTGTAGCATAGATTTCCTAGTGTATGTCTTGGTATTTGCTTCAAATTTCCTCTGTAGATCTTTTAAGTCTATAGGCTGACCCATAGCTCTGTCTAGTCCAAAGGCCTTAATGAATGATTCTCAATCTAAAGTGTAGAGGATGGTTTTATCTTTCCTATGGAAGGATTTTTTGGCCAAATTATAGCATTGAAATGGGGCCATAATCAAGTATACATCTACAAAGACCTCTGGAAATATCAATTTGGTGAGATTCTTCTTCCACGGGTTGCACACAGGAATTTTCTTCTTCCTGTTTTAATAAAAATATTTGAAAATATTTGAACTTGTAACACCAAGGCATACAATATCTTTGCAAATGGCATATGGATCAATGAAAGCTTGATCATCTACAAGATTGGAATTAGAAGAGCCAAGAAAAAGCTTCATCCATTCTTCAACAAATCTATTTGGTTTCTTTTGTCTGGTCTTCCCACCCTTAGAGGTTGAAGGTTCTGTAGCTGCCATGTCTAATGCTTGAATTTTTTCCAATTCTTTATCAGACATCTTGACACTATGCTAAAAAATACAAGATATGGAAATTGTTCCATTCTCAAAGCTCTAAAAGTAACAATCTTGAATGCATTGGAAGCTCTAAAACTACTCAAATTCTCTCTCTAGAAATGGAAAATTGTAATTGTAAAGTAGGAAAATCTTTACAAATTAATATATATCAACTCATTCTATCAACTCAGTGGAGCATCACCATTACTATCCAGCAATGCACTTTTTGTACTATACTAAAATCTTATTGGTTGAGAAATTCATTGTCATTTCTAGCTCAGAAAAGTGATTTATCATTTTAATGTCAAAATAGGGCCTATAATGCTATGACCATGACTAATGAAAAGACCTCTCATATTATCTTACAACTAGAAAATTAGTCTTCCAATTTTATGAAAACTCTTGAAAAACCCTTTTCGACCAGTTGGACACAGTAGCAAAATCCTTCTATGATCTTATGATTCCTTTGTTGTTGCGGCATCAACATTGACCTTTTCTTCTTCTACAATCTCTCGGAAAAAAACTTTATAGCATCAAAACTTAACCTTCTTTAACATATGATCTTACAATTATGTTACCTTATTATCTTCTAACATCTTTAGTTATCTTTCAAGTTTCTACGATATCATGATAAACAACTAACCCATTGCACTGTCGCACCACAGTCTTTGCAATTTTCATGTGTGATCTTATGACCATGGATTCAATGTAACATTGGAACACATATTTTATTACCTTAAGATCTTATGATGAACCATTTATCTGTAGTGCACCAATATTACAGTCAAAGGAATCAGCAAATATAAATATATTTTTCTTTTTCAATGAAAGCATTTTTATTTTATTTTATTTGTTTATATTTATTTTCCTTGATCTACAATATTGATGTACATTACTACAATACATTTAACTAACTTCACTAACCACTTTAGTTCCTTCCAACTAGAACATTATTTGAAATTCTAACAAAATGTCTTTATAACCAAATGTATCAATTTCAAATGGAGACACACATTTTCTCTTTGAATCATTTTAGAAACAAAAGAATAACAACTTTACTCATTTCTATATACTATAGGATAGTGCATGATATATAAATTTCTTTAATCACTGAATGTAGCAACATATCAACAAGTACAGTCCACTTATATAGTCCACTTATATAGTCCACTTATACAATTTTTTAGCTTACAAGCTATCATAAAACACAAGATTGGGAGTTACCCAAGGGTGACTCTCCCTAATACAATAAGAATTCACTTGGAAGTATGTTTTTGTTGCACATGAAAATAAGACAACATCCTTCTTCTCTTCAATTCTTCAATCCATAGATCACAACCTGCAGTACAACACACACAAACAAGCCCATGGTACTCTCCTCCCAACCTTAGGCCTTTTAAAGGCCACCCCCAAGCAGGGAGAACCTTGACTAGGTGGACATACATTACTAACAACCATTTACAACACAATGCTCACATTACAAAATTGTTCACACATTTTACAGTTGACAAATAAAACCACAAAAATTCCCAACCAAGGTAGACCACTTAGGATCACATGTAGATCCATCTCAAGGGGTAAGGGTGGAAAATGAATGTTGGGGAGACTCCACCTGCAACTATGCCTTCATTAGGCTATACATTTTATACACATGCCTTCACAAGGCAACCCAATACCACATACATGCCCTCACATGGCATCTTTACAATACTTATAACTCCAGCAAGGTGGCATATGGGGCCCATAACACCCATATGGCATCCCTCTCCTACTCTAGGAGAGACTCTCACCCAACACATTCCCTATGCACCCCTTACCCTCACAAGGCTCTCTTTCCCTCCCAAGAGATGAGACTCACCTTGTCACACCCAAAATAGAAAACTGCAACAAGAACATATGAATTCACAACACAAAGTAAATCACAATACACACATACACCAAAACTGAAACATGATCCCTCAACCTTACACAACACAACATTACAACACACCATATTACAACTACATTACAAAAAACTCACATGCATAACACAATAAAAATAATCTACTTGACAACAAGCTTTCATAGCAAGGGTACATAAGGTTACCAACCTGGTTTCCAAGCAAATTTGAGCTCCCTCTCTTTTTACCAGCAATCCTCCTCTTAAGCTATCTTCTTCTCCTTGTTTTTTTCCCCTTTTCCAAAATTTTACCCCACTTAGATTCTTTTTCTAGATCTATCCAAAAATTCTCCCCCCAAGAACTCTCCAACCAACTCTCTCTAAAGAATGTTTTCTTTTGATGCTTAAGTTTCCAAATTCGGCCAACTTGGGAATCCACAATTTTTGGGTGCTCTTTTCAATGCCTAGGGAAGCTTATAATACTTAAAAATGCCCCTACCCCCTAGGTATATCATATGGGCTTTAAAATAAGACCTCAAACTACCCCTAGGGATGGTGTAAACCTCCTAGAAATTCACAAAAGGTGTGCATTCGACCTAGCATGGAAAGAATCCCTCTTGGACCCATAAATACACCTAGGGAAAAGAAATCCTACCAAACCACTCCTTGGTTCACTCAACCACCTACCATCCCACTAAGCATGCTACAAAGGAGAACATGTGTCAAGTGACACCACAATACACACAATACACTTGGCAAGCCATCAAGAAAAACAAATTTACTTTTATAGAATCACAATAATACACACAAATTGGTTTTACAAATAAAACACAAGGGTAAAAAGGTTATACCCTCCTTAGGGTTAACCTTGGTTTTTCCAAACACCTAGCAAGGTTCTCCATAAATCCATGGGCTTCTTTCCTGCACACTTATTGCAAATATCAGTAGTCCAAGAATAAGGTGATAAAATGATAATGTAAATATAAATCACATAGATTCTATCATCAATGAATAACATAACTAATATGAAATATTTATTTCCATTCATATCACATTACACACTTCACATTTGTAGCAATTCTCTAATCTAGATAGTAAAACATTATGATCATTTATTCTTACAGAAAATTATGGAATTAATCTACCTTAAGCAATGCATCAAATATAATATAAGTATACAATTCTAGTTTATTCAAATGATACATGAATTCTTAATGTTACTCTAAATATGCTAAGACATGATAATCTAGCACCATATGGAGACCTCAATTCAAAAATCAAACATTCACTTGAGTATAACATAAGCTTTAATCATGACATATGGATCATCAAGAAGGTAAGTAAGCATATCTGAATAACATCATAAAAACTACATAGAATATTAGTGTCCTAGTAACATCATAAGGAATCATCATATAGCCTAATGATATAGGTATCAATGTCCCAATAACATAACATGAAATCAAATAGTCTAAGGATTAAAATGTCAATGTCCATAGTGGGTAATAATGTGTCATCTAGAGTCTAACTATCAAAGTCCAAAAGAAACAAAATGTCAATAGTGCTATGATGGTCAGGGCGGGACATGACATTATCATAAGGTTAGAGACAAAACATGCCACATAATAATAATATAAAATTCCTTTTTGGTCCCACTGATCCTAACTAAGCATACATCTAGTATTCATACCTCTGTTCTAGCCAATTGGAAATTGGACACCTATCTGATAGTGCACCATCACCTTTGCTAAATTTAATATCTTTATGATCTTATGACCATAGCTACCTCATAGCATCATAGCATCCCAATATTACCTTCATAATCCTATGATGTCTATTGCTTCATAATATCATAGCATCTTATTTCAATGTTCTCGATGCCACGATGACCTCCCTTGTCGTAACATCGTAGATCATCGAAAAAAAAACTAATCAAATTGCCACACGATCATACAATATAAAGGAAATTGTATGATTGGAAAGAAAAACATTACCATTCATGATACAATGACAACATATTTGTCTTATGATTGGGAAATATAAAATTCTTCATTATGATGCTCTACTAACCCACATATCGTAACATTGTAGAGGACGATGTACAAGGAAAAATAAAAACCCACTTGAATTTAAAACCTAGGGTTAGGGCTTAGACTATAATTTTATGAAGATTTTTGAAATGTGGGATAAAATTTAAACCCTAGGGTACTAAACCTCACACTTGGGACAAGAATAAAAATAATTGGATCAAGACAAAACATGATAGGGTTCCCTCAGTAGATGAAAAAAAGAATTATGCAACCCTAACAATCAATTCAATATTTTCACCATAACTTTGAAAATTAAGCTTAGTGAAAATAGGAGCTATTAATCCTAATATAGGACACTTAACTATGGAGATTTCTAAGCCCACCAAGGAGGGGAGAATTGAGGACCTAACTATAGATGACTTCGCATTGCTGTCTCTATACCTCGAAGAAGTTAAGTATGACACTAAAGTGGGTCTATGGAAATCAACAAATGAAGTGTAGAGAACCAACTTGAAGGTCTCAAACTGGCCAAAGTCAGAATAAAGGTGGAGATCCACAAACTTAATTGCTTCATCAGGCAACTAATTACCTTGCTAGTAAGTATTTCAAGAGTGTCACCTACCAGTGACCCTACGACCACAAAAATTTAGGTTATCATCTCCTAGCTACAAGAAGATAGATACTTTAGGAAAAATCATAGGGAGTGGAATGGAAAACTCAAGTCTAAAGGACTTGTATTCATAGAGAAACTTAGTAATACAATGCTGGGAGTTGAAATGAAGAAATAAAATATCTTGGCTAACCGAGCTACTCTGTCAATAGAAAAGACAAAGAGCATTGACTGCATCTCCCTCTTGAAAGTGGTCATCCAAATGAAGACTAAAGAAGTAGCAGAATAAAAGATTCTACCAAAGGGAAATGAGCCTCTATTTGAATGGTAATAGAGTCTGTAATTCAAAGCTAAAATGATTTCAATGGCAGAAGAAGTATTAATATAAATAGAGAGAAAAGTCAAAGAGGACATGAACTATGAATTGCTAAAAGGCCTACACACTAATTCTCAAACTAGTGGACAAGGAAAAGGAGTACTCAAAGTTGCTATCATGCAAAACAATTTCTCTATGTATCTAGATAATCTAACAAAGAAATACAATAATCATCAAAACAGAGTGTTAGATCTCCAATGGCTTAGTGGGTGTACACATGTGGTGATGGAGGAAACACAAGAACAATTGAATGCTATTAAAGACCTAACCCAAGAACAATGCAAGTGTCTCTTGAGATATACCAATGTTCATGTTCATCAACATGAAGTTCTTATTTTGATCATTGTTGCTGCCAGGGCCTATAAGGTGAAGTTAGAAAAATGAAAGAAGGTGAAGTGATAGCTCTCCTGCCCTTTTGTATTTTGATGAGATTTTTTTTGGAAGCATGAGTGCTAATGATATTCTTATGGGGGATTATTGTAAAAACATGGTTAGATCATTATCATAAAAATATGTTACATTCATGATTGTGTTTGTTATTGATGTCAACATAGCAATCTTCTGTGGTATTTGATAGAAGAACAAAGAAAAGATCAAGTTGATACAGATAGATCATTGAGCACATTTAGTAGCAAGATTAAAGGGAGATTATACTAAGTTTCTAGTATATGTAGCTAACTTGGGAAGCATAAGATATTAACTCTAGAAGAAGTTATGCAAGTTTCAGTGAAGACTATTATGAGATAGAGTTTACAGAGGCATGTTTTGGTAAACTTATTATATCTCTTAGTAGATTTGTTATTTCGAGAAGCCAAAGTTAAAGATGTGAAGAAGAAATGTTGGTGATGACATGGCTAAGCTTCCTCATCATAATGTTTTGTGTATGGAAAGTTATTCAAGTTACAAGGTGAAAGATTAATGTTATTGCTAAGTGTAATGTGCTCTTAATGTGGTCCTATAATAATTAATTGAGAAGGTGTAATAGACAACTTAGGGAATTATTTTATGGATTCGGTATAAAGGAAGGACATTTTCCTTTATCATGTATGGATGAATGCAAATGATTGTAAGTAGCACAAAGAGCAGAATGTGAAGATAAGCAGAGCAAAGTGGAAGAGAAGGAAACTTCATTACCGAGGTTTTATTGCATGATCCAAAGATTGATACTTGGATCCGAGGTTTGTGACCTAATCTACAAGGTCTGATAGTGATTGGTCTAGTTGACAAGATAGCGAAAAGAAGTTAAAGTTTAGTACATAGAATTATTCTACAAGGAATAGTTGAGAGATTAGTTGGATAGTGAGTTTGGTGATCTTTCCCTAGAAGCTATTTGGATAGTGGGTCCTTCTATTTACTACAACTTCTAATAGGGTTGGAATCTTCTAAACAAGGATTTAAAGTCTCCTAATAGGGACTTATATGTACTAAATGTTGCAATAGATTCCTAACAGGTTTCATCCTCTAGCTAAGAATATTTATATTAGTACATCATCTTGTGGGCATCATTGCCACTAGGGTTTTCCCTCTAATCAAGGGTTTCCCTAGTTAACATATTCTATGTAATTGTCTAGGTGCATCTTGTTATGGTTGTTGTTTACTTTGGTTGAATGGATAAGATTGTTTAAGGTTAATAAATGTTTTAATTATTGGATAAATGGTTCACTCCCCTAGTTATCTTGGTGGACTATTGTTTCAAACACAATTGTAATTGATAATTGGCTCCTTTCCATTTTTTATTTTTGAGGAGATGAACTAGTTTAGTTCCTTTTTGTAATGGTCATCTCAGAATCCTATATGTACCCATTTGAAAGATTAATGAAAGGTCAGCTATTTTTTGGTATGAAATACTTCATGTTGCAAAGACCAGTTGAATGTATTTTTATATCAACTATTTATTGTTCCATTTTTTATGATAGTTTAAGATATCTCTTTTAGTTGAATTGAGTTATGGCATAAATAGAGTTTTGTTCCCCTATTCAATGTAGCAAACTAAGGATAATAGTAGTGTTATTGAAGGTTAAAAGAGATTTTGTCCCACATTATTCCTTAAGTTAGTCTATTGCATATTCTAATTAGAAGCATTTTATTAAGTAGCTAATTCATAAATATATTTGATTACTATATCATCAAATTCTGCAGGTTCATTAGATGTATGAGTTCACAAACTTGATTAGTATTAAGATGTGAATCCTTGCCTGAGTCAGTTCTTGTTTAGGCCTAAATTGGTTTAACTCTCATGTTCTTTGGTCAAGAAAAAATTCCTTTAGAATCAGGAACAAACATATTTGTTGCAAATCATAACCATAAGGGAGTTTTAGAGTGAAACCGATCATTTAAGTATAATTTCCCAACTATTGTAATCAATTGTTGTTAAAAAATATTGAGCATTCAAAGAGTTAATTAAAGAAGAACATTCTATTTACCAACAAAACTATGGAAAAATTCATGTCACCTAGTATATAGCTTGGTAATGGATTTTTTAGATCTATTTCTACCAATAGGTATTTTCCATTATGCTTTGATGATATTCATGGTTTCCCAAATTCTATTCCATATTATCTTAGGGAGAATTTTACAAAGTTTAGTGGAAGTCATTTTGATTTGGCCAGTCATCATATTCAAATGTTGAGTGATTTGATGGGTGACTTTGAAACTACTCATGAGGATGTGCATATGAAGTTGTTCATTCAATCTTTAGAAGATGATGCTAGGGATTGGTTTTCTCTTCTACCAACATCTTCATCTTGGAGTAAGTTTTGGATTAACAACAAAAATAGGTTTTGAAGGGACCCAAAACCCTTTACAAAAAAAGCCTCTTACATGCAGATACACATGAAAAAGATGGTAATAATGCAGTTATCACCAAAAAAAAAAAAAAATTGACAAAAAGAAACTATGCAACATCAACAGTAGAAGCGGCAAGAGTGAAACAATCTAGCAAAGATACATAAAACAAAAAAGACCGGAATAGATAAAAACTAGGCAACTAGACCAAGTCCAAGAGAAGATGCTCTATTTAACTTTCTAGATCTTCTAGCTTCTATAGAGTCTGAAGGATGGAGTCTTCTTTAGGCTATTCTACTTTGGTGTTCTCCATCTTCTTTCTCATATTAGCCCCTATTCTCTTGCTAGGACTCATGATTTAATTAGTGTCTACCTCATCCTTGTCCAAATTAATGACCTTTTTTTGTAGTATTTTGTAGAGTTTTTTATGGTTCATCTTGGATGCCTTTAGTTGCTCGTGATTATGGACCAAAATGATAACCAACATATTTTCATTCTTTTCTATCTTTTCAATCAACTATTTAATGTTATTCTTTATTTCCTTGACCAATCTACTCAATTCAATATTCTTCCCATCACCAGTATCCTTTCTAGTATCCTTCATTTCCATTTCAACTGACTAAATTTCATTGACAAGCCAGTTGTCAAACTAAAGGGAATTAGAATGCCTAGCTTGAGAAATATCAAGAATCTTCAAATTACCTATTTCCTTGTCCTTATTTCTAGAATTGGACTGGTCCAATGACTTTGATAATGTCCTATTCAATTTAAATATCATTTAGGGATTTCACTGCCATGGCTTCCAAATTGGTGTACTAAATACATTTCACATTCTTCTGAGACCTAGAAGACAACCCCTTAGCTTCCTTAGTGTAGTCCTCCTCAATTTCATTGTTGGCATAATTTCATCCTCCATAATTTCTTTGTCTTCCACAACATACCCTTTTTCAAGATCAACATTACCCTTTGCATTATTATAAATTTTTTTGTAGCTTTTCTTCTTTGTTATCCTTGCAAACAGAAAGATCTTCATTGCCTTGCCCACATTTTTCTTCTATGGTAATATTTTCCTCTTCCTAAGAGTTAGTTTGATCATCATCATCAAGAATGCTAACCTCCTCCCCTTTAGAGCTACTTATTTTCTTTGTATCCTAGTCCTCTCCAAAGAGGTTGAAATATCCTTTGAACTATTAGAAGGGGTGGAAGAAGTAGCCTCTTTTGATTTAGACACTTTAAATGTTATCTTCTTTTTAAGGTCCTTATCTAAATTAGAAGAGCCATCTGAGGTGTCCTCTAAGTCCAAGATGACAACCCTACTTTTCTTGTCCTATTTCACCTCCCTCTTCCTTTTCCTGCAAGTCTCATCTTTGGAATTCTCCTAATTTTTAATCTCCAACAAGTCCCCAAATTTTTGCTTCTCATAATACTCAGTAATCAAACACATTCAACCCTCATGAAGAATAGGGTTAGATGGGTTCTTGCAATGATTTTCAAGGCCCTTAACTAAAGAATTGTAAAGATAGAAAGGAAAAGAAAACCTAACCTCATGTTTGAAGTGATTAAGAAAAACAAAGTGGTAGCTACATTCAACCTTCATGTAGAAATAATGAGAAAGAGTAAGCATCTCTGATTATTTTAGTAAGTTTTTAAGGATTCAAATTAGGAATGGTGAACTTGTTCTTGAATTTAATATCAGATTTGCAAGATCTTTGAGTGAGATAACTGAGAATTATAGACCTAATGATCAAGAGTGTTTGGTTGTTTACTTTGACACATTTGATGGGAAAATGAGCTACTTGTTGAGGGAAAAAAAACCTAAGAAATTATACCACACATTGATGAATGCCATGGACATTGAAAAGAACATGAAATTTAGATGAAATAGAAGTCATTATGTGAATAATGTTGGCCAATATAATGCATTTGAGGGTAACTATGAATCTCATGTTGATATTTCACCTTCAGATATAAGTATTAATACCTCTACTATGATTTCCAAATATTTTGACAATTTAGATCATAATGTGTGTTTAGATAAGGACTCCTTATTTCAAGAGATGGTTGTTCCTATTGTTGATAATAATACATATGTTCGTGCAATTACAATAGAGGATGGTGTTATAACTTATGATAAATGTAATTCACAAAATGGTCATTCACACTGTGAAATTGCAAAAAAAAATTCTCTTCATAATGGTTATGTGCATGATGATATCATTAGTGTTATAAGACATGAAGTTGCTACATATATACCATAATCTTGTTTGGGTGAAGAGGTTGAAAATTGTATCTCAAGTGATGAAAACAAGGGTGCTGATCTGGTGTGCCATGAAGAAGCATCATATAAAAAAGAGAGTGACTCATATGTACCTTAATCTCAAGATGAGGAAGATGATGAAAATGGTCATTCAAGTGAGATTTAAGACAATGATAATTTGCAACCACCTTCATATTTGTCAAATGCTACATGGGAAGAGGAGAGAAATGACATGAGTGAGCATTCTTGTGCAAGTGAAGGTAAGAATTATTCTTCTAAATTTGAAAATAAATTTTCATTGTTTCATTATTCAAATCAACACATCGATGAAGAGATTGAAGAGGATTTCTATGCACAATATAAGGATAAGAAAATCATTGGTCAGTGCACTATATATTGTAATACCCCAAAATTGGCACATTGCCATGTTAACCAATTCTTGTCTATTTGATTAACCCTAATCTACATTAATCACATTAATTATTTAATTCCTAAAGTATTGACTCAAATTAGCTACACTAAACCTATTGATTAGATTTAATTTAATTTAAAGCGTTCATGCTTTGGTTAAATTAAATCATCTCCTAAAGCTAATGTACTAAGGAATTAAATTTATTTAATTTAATAATGTCTTTATTTTAATTGTTGGGTTTAATTACTCAATTAATTAAAATATGCATTTATGAGGTCATATTTCACTTTATTAAATTAAATAATCTCTTCAAATCTTCTCTTCAGTTTTGAAATGGAAACTCTGAGTGAACTATCTCTCGAATAGGAATTAATTTAGTTAACTTGTTCAACACTCATGTGAAGCTCAGTTAACTACCCATCATACTTAGATCTGAAATAGTTAACTTCACCTACACAAGAAAGTTTCCATCTCAACTGAATCTCATCTCCAATCTTGGTCCTTGATCTAGGTTGATCTCAACCATTGATTGATTTTGGGAATTCCATTTAAGAGGCCTCCAATTCCTCATTACAGAGGTGAGGTTTTGAATTGCATCAAATTACTATCAAAATACTTACTTGCTTAATATTTTCATAGCTTTTATTGCTTAGCATTAATCCCATATAGATTAAAAATGCACTCATATAGCTTAATTTTCTTTTATCTATTATTATAATAAATTGCATTCTCATCTAGATTAGTTTCATTATCATTTAGCTACATAAATCCTTCGTACTAAAAGGTCTAGTTGCCTACTTCTTGGTTTGAGAGTAAGGAAAAATTCTTCTACTGAGAAGGAAAAAGGTCACACTAATTAGATTACTTGGATAAACAATTCAATGTTCATTCTGGGATGATCTCTTAGGTAAAGACCATGTTGAAGTGTGTGTGAGAATCTGAGGCCCATTTCTGGTGCCCACCATGGGGCCGAGAAATCATATTTCTGGCCTCATTTGTTTTTTTTTTTGCATATTTTAATGTTTTGTCGTAGTTGTTCATACAATACTCCAATTTCTTGCATGAGAAATCTCATTTTCACATGAAGAAACTAAGATTTTTCTTACTGTTATGCAAATCCTTGCATGAGAAAATACCAAATTTGTGAATCTTCATAGGGTTCACTGTACATTCTCGAGCGAGAAAATGCTAAGTTTTCACTTCTTTGTGGGGTTCATTGTACTTTCTCATGTGAGAAAATGCTAATTTTTCACTTCTTCACAAGATTCACTATACTTTCTTGTCTAATAAATCACTAAGTTTGCACTTCTTTGTAGGGTTCACCATACTTTCTCATGCAAGAAAACACTAAGTTTTAACTTTCTCATGCCACGCCTTGTGTTTCTTTGCACAAGACTTGACACCGGTAAACTAAAAGTTTGCATTTTTTGCTTCATTTTCATGATTTCTTTGATTTGATGACTATTTTTATAGAATATATTGGATGATATCTAACCTTTCATGTAGCTTGACAATGGTTTGTAGGATGTTTGACAAAGACACCTTTATCTAAACACTTCAAACACATACTAACTATGTGATTGTAGGACAATTGCCAAAGAAATGCATGTCAAAGATCAATTTGAAAGCCTCTTTAAACATCATGTCTTTTTCTTGCTTTCCACACATAGTATAATTAGGACTTTTGAACTTCATAAGGTGCAAGACAGGGGAATATGGGAGTATTCTCATGACCAAGGGTAAACTAGAAACCTAGAAGCCTCTAAAAGACTTCATTTAAGGGAGGCAAGCAAGTTAGTGGTTCTCTAGTGTGAGTCCTCTTCTATGAAGGGATGATGATTTCCTTTTAGGGAATCAAAATATTGAGAAAGGATAAGTCTAGATCGATTAAGCTAACTTGATGATTAATAGGTCTTTTGTGTTTGGGCGAGGTGACAAGGTAGAGGAGTATGCTCTTTCCCCTTGACAGAAATTAGAAACTCAAACCCTTAGATCTAAACCACTAGTCTAAGTCAACCCTTAGAGGGCTTGCTAGAGCGATCCAACCTTTGAGAATGACCCAAGTGAGCACACTTCTTTTGTCGAAGATTCCAACTCACAATAATAAAGAAGCTTCATAGAGTGAAAGACTCCAAAGCCATATTAATTTCTTCCTCTTGATTCTTGATATTGCATATCAAGAGGAGGCTTTATCTATTGCACTGGTCGACATTGGCCCCAGTCTTGCTAGTTAAGTGTCTGCACTCTCAGATGCTAGTGTAGGCTACTGGTCTCAAATCTTCTTGTGGAGCTACTAGGGATTAATATGAATGGAAGCCAAGTAAAATCTTCTTAGTTAGCTATTACCTGGTTCATCTCCCTCTTAAAGGGGGCATAATCTTTGTGCAAGGAGGGGCAAGAATCTCTCCTACAGAACTCACCATAGGCATGTACCTAGGCTTTGGAAGATGGTATATGCACTTGACCCCTACCACAAGGGTGTTCATTTAGAATATATGTTATTTAGCCTTTGGAATACACCAAAAATGCAGGTGCCCTCTAGTGGGGTGACATGGTTGTGTGAGGTGTGTGCATGCAGATAAGTTGTGGGACAAAGGTTTTGCTTCCTCTACCATTTTTTGGTTATAGGGATAAAGTGTGTTTGTTATCGAGTCTTAAACATATCCAAACTTGTCAAAAAAAATTGAAAGTCAAGACTCCCCCATCCCTCTGGGTTGCCTTGTCTTCGGTTGGATTATATGCAACTACTGCTTGCTTCTTGTATCTTTTTGAAAATAAACTTGTCTTGTTCAAAACTAAATACTATCTAACAACTCGAAAACTAATCTTGCTATCTATCTAAAATTGGTCCATACAACTAACAATCTATCCAGAACATTCTAAAACCTTTAAAATATCTTCAAAATTCAATCACTATTGTTAGTATGTTCCCTATTTTTGCACTCAGTTTTGCAAAATTTTGCATGAGAATATTTTGGTTGGCACTTCTTTGCATGACCATATCTAGTTTTTGTGTAGCCCTATGCAAATCTCCATGTGAGATCTTGTAGATTTGTCCTTTTGTGTTAGGATCCTATTTTATTGATGGTTTAGTACATCCTCATCTGGCTTTAAACAAGTCTTTGCATGAGAAACCATTTCAAATTTGTTTTTCTAAGTCTTTGCATGGTTCTTTGAACTTTCTCACATGCACCCCCAGGAATCTTTGCGTGGGATCTCTCCTTACAATTACCAAAACCATTCTACCTTCATAGATCATGCATCTTCATCCCCTACTATGCCTATGAAGTCCACTCCAAGTAATTTTCCTTTTGAACTTCAAAAGCCTATTATGTAGACTCCAGAAATAACTTCAAATATATATTTAGATATTCTCTCATCCTCAGAATTGGTTTCATGTCAAGAGGACTACTTAAATGATGAAGAAAAAAGTGTTGATCAAAACCAATATTCCTTCATCTCCTTTCAAAGCTTCCAAGATATCATGCATCCATTTTAAGGTCCACATAATCCTCCATCTCCCATGTTGTGCACCTCTACTAAGCCAGATCAAGATATTCATTCCACCATCCCTAAGGAGATTATTAAAGATTAAGAGAAGGATACTTTTCCTATGCTATCTAAAATTCCTTTTGAAGAGAAAAGCATTCCCTCACCCTCTTGTTCTATCTCGCTACATTGACTTCAAAACTATGCTCAAGCTTTAAATATTCCTATCAAAGGTATTGCTCCTATAATAATTACTCATAAATTTGTTGATGGTTTTGGTCATATTGCTCAGTCTAAAGATATTGATATCCAAACTCATGGTCCATTCACATTTTCTAAATCTATCCTTGGTCCCTATCCATCTAAGCTAAAATCTTCAAGTCTTCCATCCATATTGAGACCTTATGTTCCTCTATCTCCTACTTCCACTCCCAACTCATTACACATTCCTCCTACCCTACCCCAAGATCAATAATGATACACATACTTGAACTCTTCACATTCACCTTTCCATCTAAACCAGTCACATTGGCCTCATTAATCCACAAGTCCCAAGTCCTTTAGAAGCAATTTGGATGATCAACTCAAACACAACTACATGAATCCATCTTCAAAATTTCACTATGTATCCTGTAATCAACATGTGAATGTTAAGAAGGAAAATACACAAAAGAGACCACAAAGGTCCACTTTTCAAAGAGCTCAACCAAAAAAAATGTTGGTTCTTAAATCTATTGTTGAAGAAATGTGTTTCAAAGAATCTAATGAAAAAAAAAGCTATATGGATTCCTAAGTCTCTTTTGAAGGACTTTGAATATTGAAAAAAAATCAAAGTTGGCATTCAAGCTTCCAAAGGCTTCCACTCCACCTTCTTCCCAACATCTTCCTAAAAAGGTTTCAAAACCTTCTACTCCACCTTCCTCCAAAATGGCTCTACTACCTCATATATCTAATCCTCAATCTATTTTATCCATGATTTCACCATCATGTCATCACCCTTCAAGGTGTGTGTCAATGTTGATCTTGCCTAATATCTCATCCACCCTCACGAAATCTTCTAAATCTTATACCTACTTGCTATCCTTGCTCATTTCAGTCTTCCAAAACCAACAACCTTATCCTCCATCTAACTCTCATTTTTCTATCATTTTCCTTCGATTACCTTATCAACATCTTTGAGCATAACTTGATATGGCCTTCACTTATCATAACTTATCTTTCTTATAGGTGTGTTATCTAACTTGAGAAAGCTTGAGCTCTTTCTAAAATTTAAAAATCCGAAAAAAAAAGTTCCTCGGTGAAAACCACTTCTTGTGACACCTTGGTAGCAAAAGTAAAGAAAAATAAATCCATCCTATGGTGAAAACCACTTGTTGTGGCACATTGGATAAGTACCATGATGAAAACCTGGTAAAGAGACATCATGCATAATTCTTCCATCCATGAAATCCTATCATGATCTTGCTTATCCTTTAGATGTCCTCATTCTCAGAGTCATTCACTCATAACCTCCATAACAAACTTTTCTTTCCTATTCAATTAACTCTTTTCTCTTAATCAATAAAAGAAAGAAGAAAATTTTTTTCATTGCAATCTTTTGACATGGTCATTTTCTTAGATTACTTACATGATATCCTTTGTTATACAATGAGCTTATATTGCTATATCCTTTTTCTTGAGCTTGGGTAATCTTGTGAAGACTTTCCTTGAGGGTAACATTCACTTGCTTCATACTCCTTGCCTATCCATCTATTCTTATCCACTAGCTTTCTACTACATCTTGTCCTACACCTTGCTAGACATGGGAACATAATGATATGATTTTTCTTAAGAGATAGTAATCTCTAAAAAAGTTCTAAAAATTTGAAAATTTTTTGAAAAAAATCTAAAAATTGCAAAAAGTCTTGAAAAAATCATTACCCTGGTGAAAACCTAGCAATAGGAGCCTTGGTAATACCAATTTTTTTTTGAAAAATTCACAAAATACAAAAAAAATAAAAAAAGAGAAAAATACAAAAAAAATGAAAAAAAAGTGCCAGTGATGAAAACCTTGCAAACAGGCATCATGGTAGCAAAAAAAGAATCTCTGCCAAGAAGGTGAAAACCTAGTAAACAGGAGCCTCTTTTTTCAAATGCTATATCTAGCAGCACAACCTTTTGGTTTTGTGTACATTTTCTTTCCTACTTTAGTTTCTTGCTTTGGCTCATGTATCCATGGATTGAATATTGTCATAACTTGGGGGCAACCCTTGTAGTGTCATATGAATCTCTTTTGCAATAGTCATTAGTTGTCCCAACTATGTCTGCCTACTATTGCTAGTGTCACTTCTCAAGATTCCTCTCATGGACAATCTCTTTTGCAATAGTCACCAGTTGTCCTAACTGTGTTTGTCTACTATCTCTAGTGTCACTTTTTGAGATTCCTTGCATGTATAATATCTTTCATGATAGTCACCAGTTGTCCTAATTGTGTCTACCTACTGTTGCTAATGTCACTTTTTGATATTCCTCTCATGGAAGATCTCTCTCACATTAGTCACTAGTTTTCCTAACTATGTCTGTCCACTGTCACTTAGTTCCTACCAAGGTTCTTCTTACTAAAGATTCCTCTTTAAATTTAGTCACTAGTTGTTCTAACTATGTCTTCCTACTGTTTTCAACCTACTAAAGATATTTCTTTCAAACATGTTCTGAACATTGACACTTGACATCAATCCTATAATAAAAAAACACTGAACTAAAAAATGATGATTTTTTTTGGGATATGTTGAGCTTTTCTTTGTTTTTTTCACTTTTTCTTTATCATGTCTCTTTGAGAAACTCAATGATGTCCTTTTTGACTAGAGAAGCAAGGATTGAGGGCATGATCTTTTTTTGATTTCTATTTGTGGTTTAGTTCCAATGATTTGGAGAATCCCTATAAGAGGGGTGTCCACTATAAAAGCCTCCATCTTGTATTAGATGGCCATGTGTACCTCAAGTCCTTTTATATGAACTCTTCTTTGAGGTTGGTTCTTTTTCTTACTTTTTGGAGTGAATTCTCAATGTTATGGTAAATACTGATACTCTTCCTCCTAAGTGAATGTATGGGTCACTGCGAGTATATCTAGCATATTTCTGTCTCAGGTTATGAATGCAAGGGTTGTTGTAGATAGAACACTTACTGATTACTTAGCATAGGAAGGATCTCTCATGTGTTTGGTGTGTCTACACACAAGAAACATTTTGGTCATCCTAGCATTTATGCTTTGATGCTTATTTTAACTTGCTACATTAAAAGGGACAAATGTTCTGGTCATTCTAGCTTCTTGTGCCTCGAATGCTTAGATTTAATCTCAACAAAACTAGAACATGTGTCATATTCATATTTCTATGATTGAAATGTTAGTGGGAATTGTATGACATGTAGGATTTATCTAAATTCTCAGTGATGATAATTGTCAAAGTTTGGTAACCAAACCTAGGGTTGCATCTAGCCTAGGGTTCACATCTAGTATAAGCTTGCATTGCATAAGTACATGGTTTGATGACTAATTCACTTATATCCTTTTGTGATGAGGATTGTTGGTTTCTTCAAAGTATCATGCTTCTTCATGGCTACACAAGCATTTGGTTCTTTTGTTCATCCTCTTGCTCCTTAATGGATACCTATCACTATTAATGAAAACATGGAAAACTACATGAGATGTCAGTCCATTTACATTTTGCATTTCATACATAATTTCATACTGTTGGAATTAAAGGTAGAGTAATTAAGAGGGGGGGGGGTGAATTAGTTACTTACAAAAATCAATCCACAAATCTCTTAGATGTCTTAAAGATCTAGTTACTGCTAATACTCGGTAAACATAACAAAAATGTTGTAACTTGGTAAATTAAACTGTTACTTATCTTCAAGAAAACATGCATGCAATTGAAAACAAGATGAACACAAGAGACACCAAATTTAACGTGGGAACCCAATATGGGAAAAACCACCAAGTAACTAGTCACCAATTTTTCACTC